>KZ062636.1:24094-39951 GCA_002091835.1 Anopheles maculatus
TAGGGAAAGCGAAGTACCGCCGCAGCAAAGGGCGGTCGTCGCACGGGCATCATGACACATGTCTACGCCGATTAAGACATCTCTATGCGAGTCGCTGACGTCTTCCAGTTTTCCTTTTACGGTTCAAAGACGCAAAAATGATTTATGATGATGAGTTGCACCTGTTGAGTTGGGGTTTGAGTTTCTTTTTAAATGTTCTTATTTGCTATTTAAATTGCACATTGTAGCTGATTTGCTTACATATTTCGAGCACTCGGCTAACCTAGTTTTTTGATGCCGCACATGAACCATTTATGTTGTAATGTAAAGATTTATCTTAATTATTTAATCTTTCATCTAATAATCGGATGCGAATCTTTGGCAGCCCGTAATTTCCTACCTCTTGTGCCCCTTTAAATGTGATGTAATGCAGCTCCTTTCGTTACATTCGAGTTCCTTTACAACTCAACCGCAAAGTGTCGACCGTAAACGAATCAATAATTGTAAATAGCGATAATAATTGTAATTATTAGCACAATTCAACTGTAACGAATGCTTGGTAAGATAGAAAACACAAAATGCAGGCCACTAATCGATGAGTGAAACAGTTTTCCCATACAGCGCACAAGAAAACGCAGGAAAAATCGCACCATCTAGGTTAAACAGATGGGAAAACGCCGCCATAAATATGAAGCAATGAGCCGAGGTTTGCCCCACATGTTGTCGATTGTTTGTGACTTTCCCTTGCAGTCGAATGCACACAATGCACCGCCGGCGAGGGTGTATGATGACCGGACTCCGGAGAGACGTCCGTATGCACATATGCACACACCCTTGCATAATGCACCCTCTGAACCATCGAAACTCGGCACAATCGAGACTCGTGAAAAAGAGGAACTGAGACAGAGAGAGAGAGAAGCAAAAAAAACTGTGCCATACTGTTTTTCCTCGCTCTCGCGTGTTCAGTTTTTGTTTATTTATTGACTTACTTACTAAAGCACATCACCTAAGCAAACGCGATCGCCGATCGGTGTTGCGCGGCGTCCAAAAAATCAAAACGGTTAAATAAGCGGCTTAAGCGTTCGGTTTCATTTTCCCGCGAACCAGCACCGTTACGTGCTGGCGTGAAAGTAAAAGCATCAAAACACACAAACGGAAAACTCCAAGCCAGTCTCTGTGGCCGCTGTGGCCCAGTTTTCCACGATGCGCTTTAGAAAAGACGAGTGATCGCATGGTAAAGGGCGTTTAAGGCGTGTTTTTTTTGCGTAAAAGCGAGACTTTTCCCATCCCACTCCGTTACGGGTCATCGGGCTTCTCGTGCCTGACCTTAAACTACTTACCAGCGGTAACTTCGGTGGCTTAGTTTCTTACCGTTTTGCTACAGTTAATTAGCTTTTTGGCAAGTTGAGAGAGGTTTTGGGGTGGTTTTTGGGTTTTTTTGCAACATTGTCTGAAGAAACGATCGACTTTTGTTGCAATATAGATCGATTTTATTGCTGTGAGGAATAAAACAGAATGTCTCAGTATAAAGCAAAGTATGCGTCCACAATTTTGGGGACAATAAAGTTTTCGCCACGAGAATTGCGTTACAATAGTTGGTGTGCGCAAGTCTTTACTGGAGCTGTGAGGTGATCTTTATTGGTATTGTGAGTGTGAACTGATGGCAGACTGTAAAGGTGTGTCTCTGGTTAATATTACTCTGACGTTTCTATTGGAACTATTGCAATATATCTTCTTCTTTACAACCGATCGAGATGTGATCTTTAGGCCTATCATTTCTAGCTTCCTTGACTTGATTTTACTCGAAGCTGAAGTTCATGTTTATATTCATTGGTCCTAATATTTCGAATATAAGTTAAGGAACTTAAGCTAGAATTGACTTACAGCTAAGAATCAGCATTTACACCCTTTTATTTAGTTTGTAACATTAATGCATTATCACATAATTTAGAAAAGGCGTTTTTTAAACTACCAAAACATCGTCAACCATTAACCATTTAGTTGCGTCCGGAAAATATAACCTTTTCTCCCCAGTAATGGCCATTACAAACGAGCGTTCAACAACACGTGACACGACCGAACCGACCGAATACAATGTCACATAATTATGCACAACTGCCGCTAGACGGGAATTGTTGGGTCAATCTTAAGCGCAGCGCTCGGCAGACGTCGCCTTGCGGTGCTTATCTGATCGTGAGTCACAGCCACGATCATGCACACACCATCTGAAGACCATTTTCTCCCTATTAATCAGTCCTAATCAACGAAAATCGCATCGACACCGACCGGGAAAGGATGAACCGGCTGGCGATGGACGTCTTAACTCTCGCCTTGGAAGATCCATTGCGCACCGCGTATCGCGATTTTGACCATTTTGAGCGATTAAATCAACACGACGCGACGCCGGTGCTACACCGACGTGCGCGAGGCTGATTGAGGAACGGTAAATTTAAATTTCCCTTTCTGTTGCTCTCTCTCTCTCTCGCGCTCTTTCGCCAATCCATCCCTGGACTGGTCTATGGCTACTTCGATAATGCGAACACACTTGCAATGGTGATTCGTATCGCTTAACATAAAAATGAAATTGAAAGCAACATAAGTGAAATCTGATTGCATCGTTTATTATGTTTTTATTCCTACTCTGCATAAGCGTTACAGCATAATTTCATAAGTACCGCACGATTAAATGCTTGAATTACAATTATATTGTGTAAAAGACGAGCGATCCTCTCCGGTCGAGCCAAACCAAACAAACGCTTCATTTCTATCTGTGCTCATTGTGGCATGAATTAAAACACTATTCAGGTCATGTTTTTGGTACAGTTAAATAAGTACAATATTCCACCTACTTCCTGTAGCTGATTGATTGGATATTGTTTTCCGTTTGGAGTGAAACATCCCCTGTTTTCATCACGCCACACGTTGTAGCGAAAGGCACGAAAACAAACTCACACCAATGTCCCACACGGGAGAAAAGTAAATGTCGTCTTTGTGTTTGCAAGATTGTGCAAAAAAAAATCTACATTTATTTTACGCATTTGTAAGAACATTGCCCAGAAGAACTGCGGAAGGTCTGCCAATTTGCGTTTTCCCCCATTCGCTTTAAGCCGTAATGGGAAGCAAAACGGCCGGCTCGGGGCCTGTACGTTTGTGTAAATAAACTCAAACCGGGACGGTTCTTTGTGCGTCTTTGGCACCGATTTGGGAAAATCGAGAGGGAAATTGTGTTCCTGCTGCGGTCTAGCTGTCTGTCAGTGACGTTGCCTTCACACACGATTACCCTCCCTCCCACGTTGTACTGACGAGTAGGTGATTTATGAATTTTCCGGTGACCGACCGGGATCGGATTGCGCACTAGCGGAAAACCCTTGCGCCGTGTACGAACGATCGCGATCGACCTCGAGTACGGTCTTTGACGCAGCATCGGGAAAATAGGGGGGTTTTCCACTGAATCGGCACGAAGTAATTTCCACACGCAGTTCGTGTGGACGGGCAATGCATTTAAACTTGGCAGCAAGCCATTTTCGCTGCCCATTTTTCTATCCAGCGTTATGTGCGCATGGGGGCACTGCCTGCCATTGCTCACCACTGCACGTGAAGCACGATCAGCACGTGGTGATGTAATGGCAACAATGCAGCATACTGAAAATGACTACCGGCCGCCCGGTGTAAAGCATTTTGAAGCGTAGTGATCGATTTCGTGCCTTCTATTGGCCGGACGGTACCGGCCATACATCCTGCTTGGTACATTTTCATCATTGTTATGTTTGTTTGTGTAAGGTTTTTCCGGCTCATACCATCAACAGATTCCACTTCCGAGTGTCTGATGTTGAGTGGAGCAATGCAAACTTATTTTCCCAATTTCGTCTCTCATTTTCTCCGCATCGGACTCTAATTCGATACGAAAGGTGCGTTCGGTTGTTTTCTTTGCCTACCGGATCCGCCAAACGATGCGCCATCGATTGCGCCGGATTTGAAAATGTATTACGCGCCGGCCTTTTTGCGAACGACGGCAGAAAGCACGCAATATTACGTTATCGCAAAGTACCATTAGTTCATCGTTGGTAGCGATCCCACTCGAACGTCTTCTCTCGAGTGCACCGCGAAACAATAAACGGCGCGTTAGGCCATGACAAAGACTCCGGCTTGTCTGATGTGGTTCGCTGGTAAACAAGTGGCCTTGTAAATTACGCGGCAATCGCGGCAGTACACGATATCATCGGCAGCCAAAGGGACGCTGATAACACACACACGAAACGGCCGATAGATTTGTAGCGCTGCTAAGCAGGATGCAAACCGCTGAACCGTGAACGAACTCTTGTGGTGCTTTGTCTAGATCTTGTGGTAAGCGTTGAATTTTAGCTTCCGCTTACTATTGGGCTAGATCAGTACGGTAGCGCATGTGCACGAGCGGGTTTTAATATAGGTCATTGTGTGGGGTTGATAACAGGGAGCGCAATAAAATGCCTACTAGTGGGTAGGAGGGATGTAGTTTTCTATAAAAATTTACTTTGCCAATCAATGATCATTACCTACTGTAGAAGAAACTAAACAAATAGATGTTAATATGAAGAAATCTTCCAAAAAACATGCATTCTCCATCACAAAATTACGCATTTACATCAAAACGCTAGAACAACTCAATCTGAACTCCCGAACCCACCGTTATATCCGATTGAAGCGTTTCGGCCCGAGTTGGCAGCTTGCGCGTTTGTTTATGTGTCAAAATCACCTGTTTGAATGTAAACAAATTTGCTTGTTTCGAAACGGTTTCTAAGCTCAGCTATTTTAAAACGTTTATTTTTAGTCTTTTTTAATAGTAGGGGGCTGTAAATTAGAGTGAAAAAGTTTTAAAATTGTAGTTAATACATTGTAAACGCCTGTCGATGACAGTTGCCAGTGTTTGCCATTCATCAATTGCATCATCTAAAGTAATGTGTGTTAGTTATCTTGCCTTGCCTGGCCGTTTTAGTGGGTGGTGAAGTCAGTGCTATTTTTAAGTAACAATTTCTTTTACTTCTCGAGTTGGAGTGGCCGGTTCGGTGTTTTTGGGATAGCTAGAAGTATAAAGTGATATATTTATAGGAATCGTGAAACGTTATGGCATCTTTTGTAGCAAAGGTTGTAAATCGGTGCGAAGACGCATTGGAATCAAAACATTTAAGTATGATTCATCCTTTAGCATGATTAAGCTAAATACAGTATCATTTAACCAATTTGTGGCCCGACCATTGAACTCTTTCTAATAATTGTACTCTGCTATCTTATTGTAGATCTGTCGGAGTGCGAGCTGATCCAGGTGCCCGATGCAGTGTACCATTTGATGAGACACACCGAGCTAAAGACGTGCGATTTGAGCAGCAACGTGATTACGAAGATATCTCCCAAATTTGCGGTCAAGTTTAGCTTCATCACAGGTGAGCACCCTTATCAACATCCGAATCACCCCGGCCAGTACTAAAACGTTCACCTTTCCGACAGATCTCAACTTGTCACACAACCAGATGGCCCGACTACCCGA
Source organism: Anopheles maculatus (assembly GCA_002091835.1). Taxonomy (NCBI): domain Eukaryota; kingdom Metazoa; phylum Arthropoda; class Insecta; order Diptera; family Culicidae; genus Anopheles; species Anopheles maculatus. Next base: position 29,595 of record KZ062636.1, read on the forward strand.
CGAGTTGGCCGATCTTCACTCGCTGGAAATGCTCGACATTTCCCACAACACCTTCATCACACTGCCCGCCGTCGTGTTTAAGATGCCTAAGCTGCGTGAACTGAAGGCCAACAACAATGCCATCATCGACATCGACCGGGACGAAATCATCACGTCCGATTCGCTCGAGGTGGTCGACCTGCGGCACAATCCGCTCACCCCGATGTGTCACGATCTGCTCAAGCATGCCGTCGTCTCGTTCCGGATCGAGCTGTCCGAGCGGGAGAAGGAAGATTGGGAAGATTTGACGATTTGAAACACGTCTCGTGAGGTGTGCGAGGCGTTTATGTTACACGTCGGGTGCTTTTCCTGCCTTCAAACTGTTGTAGCTTTAGCCGCAAATTGTGCGACGCTCGGTACGGAACAGCGATGTTACCGTGGTATTTTCTATACTAGCTAGCACGTGCTATAACCGTCCATTCGCGATCGGTTTGTCCACTCCCGTGTGCACTAGGTTTTAAGAGTTCGGAACCGGAGAACCGGCATGCACGGAGAGTCCGATGTTACTTATATGATACTAACCACCTTGTAGGCTTCATCCGCGGCCGTATATTGTGTATTGTACTTAAGCAAAGCTGTATTATACGAAACGTACTCATTAACCCCGTGTAGATTGTAAGACGATCGCGGCGGTCCTCTCTGCTCGGGTGGTGTTGTCTTTCCGTCGGTGCTAGATTTCAGTTCATGATGGAGTATAGATTTTGATCTAGTCATTAGTCATCTACGTACGACACACGACAATCAGGTGGACAATCAGGTTGTCGTAGTAGAAGTAGTAGTAGAAATGGGTCAAAAATCTTCGCAACCAACGTTGGAATTAGTTTGATTTTCAGATCGAAAACGGAAGAAAACAATGCACTGAGAGAGAGAGAGAGAGCTGGCTGATGCGATAGATTCTAATTTATGACACTGATCATAAAAACGAGTGATATTAAATAAGTCAATTTGTGTACATGTAAAAAACCGCGTTCGCTAGGTAAGGCCGCAAAAGATTTGTGTGAAGTTTACATCAATTTACTAACCAAAATTGAACGAAACTCATGTAGACGAATGAACATTGTTGGAAGAGTGCAATTAGCTGCAGGCATGTAAACGTGGAAAGACCTTACAGAAGGACGAAAACAGGATAATAAATTTGTGCTTTGATTAAAAAAAACTTCCACTTGTTTTTCACGAACCATGGGATGAGATGGAAGATACATTGAGATAAAGTGATGACGTCGATGCATGCGCCAGAAAGGCCTGGTCCTAGACACCGATATAGTAAGTAAGTCATCACGCAAGGAAGAAACGGAGTCGCTCAAACCGTAAGTCATTCAACTAAACTAAAACCCTTTATTTGCTTTGTCTCTTGTGGTTCACTGTTCCACGGTTGTGTGCCACCGCACACAATAAAACGTTGACCCCAATCCCACTCCACTACCCCAGAGGTTGTGGGACAAAGGGATGTAGGCTCCTATAGCGATAGTGTAAATAATAGCATAATAGTAGTGTAATAGTTCTCTAGCAAGTAAATACAGTTCGGTAATATGTGTGCGTTTCTGTTTCTCTCTTTGGTTTGCATCATTTCAACGATGTAACATATAGCATTTCTGTGTGTATGTGTTGTGTGTGTAGTACCGTCCGATCAAGCAACCATTTTTGTAGTACATTTCGACGGATTGGACGAGATAGATTCCAGTGGGTAGCTAGGGCAACCGCTATAGGTAGGACAAATGTCTACTCAACTTCCTAAGTTCTGTTCTGTTCTGTTATCATTCACTAACATTAATCTGTGTTATCTGTTTTTTTTCTGTTTTGTTTTTTCACAGCGCAAGAAAACGGGGAAACAACATGCCGCCTGTGTGAGATGTGTGTGTGCGTGTGAGTGTACCGCTTTACTACAGCAGAGGAGCTTCACGAGAGAAGATAAATAGATAACGCCGGCGTTGGTCTTCTCCTCTGTGTGTGAAGCTGAAACATCCGACAGGATCAATTGTTTTTTTCTTTAGGCTGTAGGACAGTTCTCTGTTTGTGTGATCCCTTCCATAGTCATGTGTATAGCATGATTTCCTCTATATATATTTGTTTGGGTGTGTTTTGTGTGTCCTACATAATACTTGTGATGAGCACTCTAGTTCCAACATGACAACGGAGACCATAAACTGCTTCCACTGTCATAAAATATTCTTCCTTTAGTGTCTCGTCAGGGATATTGTTCAACACTTGCGATATCTTGTTAGTGTGTACGTTATGTGTATGTGTGTGTAATTCGGTTATTTAGAGCTACGAGTAGTTTAGTTTAGTAATTATCGATAATGAACAACACACGCTTCTCTACTCACGATCGCCACACCATTTGCTCACGGCTAAAAATACTCAACACAAGAAATTGTCTTGGTTCGGATGTTCCAACGGATGTGCTGCCGCTAGGTGAGTGTGAGTGGGACCAATTCAAGGGGCTCGATTGAATTGATCCTTGATCCGAAAACCGAACATCGGAACCATTAACCATTTCGTGAAAACCTTCTAAATGTTTTGTTTTACTAAGCGAACGAGATGTGCATCTCGTTGCCATTCCTGTCTCCCAAAATCAGTTCCAATGTATTGCGCTTAGACTTTACGAATCATTCTACTGCTTCTCTAACGCTTTCTTTGCCTCTCCCCTTCTCAGTACTCAGTATATAACGACGTGACGATCACGATGACCACCGATGCCGCCATCGTTGCTTACCTAACATCAACAAAACGCATTCGCGCTTAATGATGAAACCATTTGCTTAGTGTAGTAGTGTGTACCCTCGCTCTGTATGTGTGTGCGTGTTTGCAAGTGTACACCTTCCCAAGAAAAATTAGTCAGTGGCAGCAAGAGACTTCCGTAACATCTGTGCCCGCACTTACAGTGGCGTCAGAACCGAACTGCACAGCTCATCCTGTTCGTGCTTATCCTTCATGCTGAGTTCCTGCAGATAATCTGGTCGAAGATGCTAAGCGTCGGTGGAACGCCCACCTCGGCCGCCTCCGCCATCTCTCCGTGCGACTCGTCCGACGGTGATATACCCTCCTCGTCCTCCTCGTTCGACGACTGCAGCTGGCGCACACGTTCCTGAGCACTTTCGCTTGGCCGGGTCACGACCGCCGCAGCAATGGCCGCACTCGGATGCATCTTGGTAGCGATGGCTATCGGTTTCTTGGCAGGATCATTGCTTGGATAGTGATAGTGGTGCGACTGGACGTGAGTGCCGGTCAGATTCGTGAGCGGTATACGGTAGACGCGCAGCGGCTTATTGTTAGAGGACCCGTTCGACGGTGACGTTTCGCCTTCGTTCGTCTGCGATTTGCCCAGATTGAGGGTGGGCTGACGGATGAAGGACTTGCGCGTCGGCGAGCTGGGCGACGTGCCCTTCACTATAGTGCTGTTGCGTGGGGAGTTGGGCGGTACGGACGCTTCCCCAAAGTGTCTACAAAGATCCTTGGTGTTCGGCAGTGGTTGAGCACCGAAATGTTTCGCCAAGTCTTTGCTACACGTGGTGGTCGGTATGGAGAAGGACGAACCTGCTTCACCGTACGAGTTACTCTTAGAAATAGGTCTCTTCAGATCGTCCACCGAGAGAGTAACCTCCTTCGGTTTGCTGACCTCCGACTCGGGTTTCGGGTTTTGTAGTGACTTTGCGCGCTGAATCTGAGGTGTTGTTAGTCCACCGGTGCTCGCTTCCTTGCTCGGATCGCTCTGCTCCGACTCTGGTGCTGGGGCGGGAGCACCGGAAGAGTTCTCCTCATCAGAGCTCAGTCTACTACGCCCCGGGCTGGTGGAAGAGTCATCTGTGTCGGGAACGACGCGACTCTCCTCGATTCTGGGTTTGTTCATCTGTTCGTGATCCTCCGCATCGAGACCACGCAGTTTGGCACCTTTGGGAATGAACTCGGGAGCAGTCGTGACGAAGAAGATGTCCTTTTTGGATGTGATGAGCTGTAGCTCGGCCATCGTGACCGTGTGGACGAGATTTCCATTCACTAACAGTCGGATCTCCATCGTGTCCGGGGTAAATGCGATGATGTACGGAAAGGCGCACACAACCGACGATGGTGGCGTATTGAACTGGAAGTCAAACTCCGTGCTGTTGTTGCACTCTTCGGATAGCTTCTGGAAGTGGCAGGTATCTGGAAGTATGCACGAGAACATTAAATATTGAGCATTTGATGGGCAGTAACACAACGCTAGCACTTACGATTATAGCACAGCAAAAGTTCCGTGTCCTGACCATCGTAAAGATCGAGTGCCGCCACCAGATGCGTCTGGGTACGCTTCAACGTATCCGTTTCGTGCAGCTTCGTCGCATGGCCCGTCAACTCCGACACGATCTCAAAGTGATGCCGATACCCGACACAGATCAGTAGCCCCGCATTCGGACAGGACCCTTCCAGTATCGTCATGATCGTCGGTGAATCGTGCAGGTGTATCTCCTTGAGAAACAGAAACCCTTCCACCGTATCATTATCGCTGTTCGGACACCAGGACGTCCAGGCTGCGGTATGTTTCCACTGGTAGATCAACAGCTTCCTGCCGACGGCTACCGCCATCCGTAGGTGTGCCTCGCCCGCCCTCGATATTGCGTACAGATGGCAACCGCGAGTTTTCTCGATCCGTCGCTCTTTCACGTCTATCCGCGATCGTTGCACCAGCCGATCGTCCGAAAACTCGTTCAGCCGAAACACGTGTATCCGGTGGCCATCTTTCTGGAGGGCGGATCCACCGCGTACCAGCATGATGCCGTGATCTTCCACCACGTTCAGCTGCTTCACGCAGAGCGTCTTGTCGAACACGACCCGGTGCGTTTGGTCCTCCTTGATCAGATATGTACCTTCGTCCGAGGCTAGGAAGAGTTGATCCTGGCCCCAGCTATCGCCGACCAGATCGTTCCGCGGTTGGAACGTGGGATAGAAGCAGTGCGGTTCCCACGGTGGACGCTTGAAGACTGTGCCGGCCGATGCGATACTGGTCGGTGCGTCACCCCGCACGATCGCTTCCAGCTTGAGCGCCTGACCGATGCGTACGAACTCCACCTGGCGGGCGTCTTCCTTCAGCTTCGAGGTGCGAGGCGCATCGTAAAGCACCTCCGAAAATGCTCGTCTATTAAGCATATTCTGGAAATGGAGAAAGGTTGAGGTTAACAGTCGATTTGGTGCAGTGTTTTGACATTTTGAATAAGGCTACGGATTAATTGCCTCGTTTGTTTGTTCTGCAAGCAAAGTCTAACGCCTGTCTCGAATATCCCATTTCGAAAACAAAACAATGCACATCCGATTCCAACGACACACACGCTGGACGGCCCAAAAGCTATTTAACCCAACACCGAAAGGAATCGGATGCATGCCGGACATCACCAAACCAAACCTCACACTTACCATTTTATTGTCGTGCACATACTCCTCGTACAGATCCTTTATCAACATTTCCAGCGTCCGTTCACGCTTCCTTGCAAAGGTCGGCGTTTGGAAGGTGGCCTTCTCACCGTTGATCAGCTTCACCAGCAGAAAGTCCCGGAAGACGGCCGGATCCTACGTACGTACGGAGGGCCATGTTTTGACGGTCGGTAAAAATTGGCCGTTACCATCCATCCGTCCGGGGGTCGGGTTTACGATGATGCAGAAGGATAAAGAAAATATCGAAATGAGGGAAAAAAATAGAAGCGTTAGCTTTAACTCACACAGTCAGCTAGTGCAGGAGGTTTTGTGTGTGTGTGTGTGTGGGATTGGGGCTTTTATTTCCGTATTATTTTATTTGTTCCTAGGGCCTATCATCTTTCCGAATGGTCAAGCAGGGACCATTTCGTCATTTTAATAGCTTTCTGCTGTGGGAAAAATGTTGTGGTCCGATGGCTGTGAGTGCTTTCCCTCTTTAAGGATGTCTTTTTAAATGAATTTTAGCTAAAACTGTTGTACAACAGCTTTATAGTTTACAATAAGAGAACGCATTTTCATGACTTTAGCACGCAACTGTTATACCAACTGTTATACCAACTGTTATACACGCTTTAAAATATCGCTTGGAAAAGGGCTTCTAAAGCCTGGAACTCGTATCTTTCTACAAAAAAGATAAACTTGTTCGCAGAAAAAGCTAATCCATAAAATCATATTTCCATACCAGTAACCTTCATAGTCCAAAAAAACAAAAAACAATAAAAAACAGAACCAATTTACTTGTAGCTTCGGCGACGCTCGAAATCCCACGGAACACCCAACGGTTATGGTTTGTTTGGGTCCGTCGGGGTTTCGAGTTTCGGGACGCCATTTTTCATTTTTCCCCTTCTCCCTTTCCCGTTTGCCGGCGGTGGATTTTTCCACATTCATTTACACACTCTCACACCGCTCGCGCGCGCACCATTTCTAATCAAAGCGCAAAAGGGAACGGGAAGTACCAAAAAGTCGGCCAGCTCGCGGGAAGGTTCCGCACCATTATCGCCATTGTTGCGTTGGCGTTTGACCTGTTTCATTGACGTTATGTTTTTTTTTACTGTTGATCTTTCGAAAAAAGTCGGGAAAACCTTTGCCCCGTAAAGCGCGATAACGAGGCTCACTGAGGCAAACAAAAAAAAAGAAATGGCAATAATCCCCAGTAATCCATCCCTGACAGGTTTGACTTTTAACGGACGGATTGTCACACAGAGCACGTTAAACAGTGGCTGGCTGCCTGCCCATTCGGTAGGTGTCTGCCAATTTGTTGCGGTTTATTATTACAAGTTTCCTGCCCGACCGTGCGCCAGTTTCCCGTTCGGCAAGCGTTCGAACGTGCCAGACATTTCTCAGGAACTGGCAGCAAATTTACAAGTCACGTGATGCGTAGTATTCTACCCACTACGTTGTTTGTGTGTGCGTTCTCTTTGCGGCCTAGCTTACGAGGGAAAACGATGGTGCGCGTGCGAACGCCCTTGTAATTATGGTGAGGACAGCTCGGAAAGGGCAACACAAGCAACAAACACAAAACTGGAGCTAGAAATGGTCAATTAACGAGGATGAGATTTGCATTCCCGATGGTGTGATGGTGTTGAGTGTTGAGATTTACTAGTCGCTTCTACCGCCTACAATGTGTCACATTTTGCCACCCCGAAGAGAGAGACAGATAGAGTGAGTTGATGTAGATGGTGAGAGACACTAGCAAAGCTTTAAGGATAACACGGCCAGAACTGTATTTCATTACGCTAAAACCAGGTCATGGTGATGATCGTAAAACTGGTATCCACGATTGGGGGTCCTCACCCAACTTACCTCGAATTCGGGCGGATTGGGCAGCGTTGGGCCAAACGGTGGTACGGTTTCGTCGCAGTAGACGGCTAACCGGTAGCGCGTTCCACGCTTGGTCACGACGGCGAACACATCTGCAGGATAGTAAAATGGGGGAAGAAGGCACAAGGTTTAGCACGGCACGGACAGGTGTGACGAATGTGTATGATTTATGAGACAGGTGATGCGTGCTGCAGCAAGGACGTGATTCATTCGTGGTGGAATGAATTGGAATTTGTTCCAATTACTGCGATTCTTTGGGAATTCTGTACAAAAAGAAAGACTTTTATTTCTAACTTTTGGAAATGATAGCTGTGAATAGAAAGAGCCTGAATGTATGCAATTAAATACCTCTTGGAAAACATTGCACTGAATGCAAAGCGCCTAAATGTAGACAATTTTATGCGATTTTGGACAAAATTTTAAAGGAAATTTAAGTATTTGATTAAAACTACTACCTACTGTATCTTATTATTGATAAAATCGTTAAAACAAGAATATTTATTGTCATCTTCAAAGAAATAAATGTATTTAAGCAGTCAAGAAACGCTTCAAAGGATAATCCTCCACATTGTAGCATTTCCGTTCTTCACCTCCTAAAAATAATTGATTCCAGTTAAGCCCCTTAAAAGCATGGTACCGATGTACGCCACGCAGATTTCAAATTTAATTTCAACGCCTCAAAAGTGTGTGCACGCCGGAGCCGCATCAAAGCAAAGCCGACAGCGAGACCGACCGGATGTACTTACGCGTAAATTGACTCTTTACGTTGTTCGGTATGAACTCCGTCTCCTCACCCGAGCACGCCTCGTCGATGAAAACGATGTTGACGATATCGTTGCCGATGTGCCGTTTCCGTTCGACCTGCGGAAATGTGCGATTTTGGTGGTGCAAAAAATACGAAAGCTACATTAGTGTTCGCCCTTTATTGCCTGGTTTTAGAATAGAACCTTAAATTTGCTTGCCTACTAGATCAAAATAGCCCGAAAAAGGGAGATCATACACGCTAATACAAAAATAACTACGTAATTGCATACTTTTAGGCGTATTCATTCAAAACCCCCTAAAGTCACGCAATGTTCACAACAGAACAGCCTTGTTGCGGGGTTTATTAGCAGCTTGTTTATCGCTTTTAATAAGGCTATCATCAGGAAGTAGCGTTCGAATCCAAATCGATGTACATAGCTTTCGATACAAAGTATCATCAACCTATAAGCCCTCGGGAAAAGCTGTAGTTGTCGAAAGCTGTAGACCTACTGCGTAAATATCAACACGACACCCAAACGCTGTGAGGTCTTATCGGGCTGACCTTCAGCGGCCAGCCAGCCAGCCAGCAAGCAAGCAAATTAGCGCATAAATTAACGCACACTACCCAGGCCGTGCGTGTGCCCTCTCACCTGCTGTCGATTATCTCGGCTAAATGGTAGCAGCGTCGATACGTGGAACATTATCTCGTGCCCTTCGTAGAGCGTGTAGATGGAGTACTTGCCCGTCATGTCACCTGCGAAGCAGACGGAAAGCGGCCCCGATAAGCACACCGAATGGACAGAATCGTTTGTTTTGGCGTAAATTACACCCGTACGGTGAGAGCGAGCTTGAGGCGCAATTGTCCCCTTTTGCTTCAGGGGTTGCGTTTATTGACTGTGGTGGCGCGTGCTATGCCTTACCTTTTACGTCCAGCCCACCACGGTACCGTTCCCAGTCCTTTAACCGAATCTTTTCACCGAGCAGTGTAAGAAAATCGTCAAATTCCGGACTTCCGGTTTCTAGAACGCCACAGAAACGCGCGCCAGAGAGAGAGAGAGAGAGAGCGAAAGAAAACAGAATAGATGTTATCTGGTGAGTGAGTTGAAGTTACAGAAAGGAACCTTACCATTGCTCAGCATTTCGTCGTCTAACTTTTGGCCTGCCTTCATGTACACCACGCCGAACTTAAAGTTCACCGAGCCCTCCTGTTCCTCGAGCAGCAGCAGATCCTTCTGGATGTCGGCGGAAAAGATTTCCTTTGGCGATTTGTTCGAGTCCATCAGCGTGAAGTTGGATAGTATCTGCTTCACCGTGAGCTTCTGCTGCGGGTTGTACGGTAGAGCAAGTTTCTGTGCACCCTGTAAGGCGAAGAACAGGCGAAGTTGAACATTAGCACCTCCTAGCACTGATAACACGATCCCTCCACCAGAACGCTTGTGCAAATGTTCGCGAGTAGAATTAAAATTAAAATATGTTCACCATTTTGCACCGCACACGCAAACGAAATTCTTCCACTTTTTTTACCGGGCGGAAAAACAGGATAATTCCAGCACAAAGAATGTTCTCTCAACCTCCTACAACGTTACGCTTGGATGGCTTTTTACGGGAGCGGTTGACTACCGCGGATGGGTGAAAGTGTAGTGAAGATGTAGAGGGCATTTTTTTTTTTGTAAAACATTGTTCAACGTTCAACACAACGTATGCACGTGTGCGCGTGCGATGTCACGGTGGTTAGACAACGGTGAAACATCAAAGTAAGCGTGTGTGCCTTAAAATCTTTCGTGCTTCTGGTGGCGTCTTGTGGAAGATGTAAACAAAGTCTACACTCGTCGGATAACATCCACACTCCGTCCGTACCTATTTTGAACAAAACAAATCATTTCTAGCGTTGACTTGCCCCTGTGGAACGCGGATATGCAAAAAAAAAAATATGCTTCAACGTGCGAACCATAAATCAATAGGCGGAATCGAGAGAATTCCCGAATGCGAAAAGGGAAAACGTGAGCCAGAGTTTTGTGGATTCCCGTTTTGTAGCGATAGGCGAAAAAGCAATTTGACGTTTGCGGTTCGCTTTCACTTCGCCAACCAACCACGACCTTTAGAGAGATTATACCGCCAGCAATGGTGGTAGGCACGCGTTAAAAATGAATTATTTTAAGGTCGTTTCTTTCTTGCTTTATTTATATTCCAAAAAGATATTGTCAATATAAAATAGAAGTTCAAAATCCTAAGGGAATAATTCGATACTCCTGCTTCCAGCGTGGGGTAGAGTTTGTCCCTATATTTCCCCCCCCCCCCCCCCAAACACACA
>KZ062636.1:50674-87677 GCA_002091835.1 Anopheles maculatus
TGAAATTTAATAAACACACCGCATCGAAACGACTGGCACGCGTCTAGCTCACATTAAATAGCTCATGCTATGCCTTCAAACCAAACCGCTACAATAATATACCTTAAGGACCAAACGAAAGTTTTGTGCGCAATTGAAATAACAGCCAACTCCCACAACCAAGCCCAACCTTAAGAACCAAACGCACCGTGTGTTTATCTACAAAATGTAAACGAACACAAACAGCAACCGAAGGAGAAAAAGCGAAACAATAATAAGCCTTTTGGAGCTTTTGCAAGAGTGCGTGACCCCGTTGGCAGACATTGGGAAGGGTTACGAGTTCTAGCACTGGAACGATTCGGGTGTCCAGCCCTTTGATGCTGGCGTGCGTTTGTGTGCTGTTGGGGGAAGTTCGCTACATTCAGGCACGACCGGTTATGAATCTTATTTCAACTGGCCCGAGATTGCAACGCAAAACGTTTTCCGTACACCTCACTGAGCAAGATGAATCAAAGGGCTGATGATGTTTGACGGTGTGTGTGTGTGTGTTTGAGGTTTGTTCTTGAACGAGATCGATTTCAGACTTTTCGATTGAGCTCATTCGAGGTTAGTGCAGCTACCAATGCTGCTGCAGGAAAAGAAGAATGTCAATCAACTACGTGCCGGGCGGTACGTGTACTGGTGAGATAAAAGTTTGTAAGCTTTGGCCGACTATCGGGTATCGGGTACGTAACAGAGCCGTCAATAGCGACATGCAACCGGAGCACGGAAATAAACTTTGGCTGTCTTTGGCTGTCTTTCGGTTTGGACATAACCATATCAACAATAGCAATCGCTAAACTTCCTGCTCAACTCCGCAACCATGGAAGCCTGGCGACCAGGATGAGTACCGGAGTTCGAGTTGATGATGCTCGTCGTGACGTAAAACAAACAACTCCGTAACAACTTTGCTCGTCTTTATTTTAATGGTTTGGAATGAGCTGGTCGAACGCTGGCGCAGCGAGTACTGTGGCCGCACGTAAGCGTTCCAGCGTATAAATAGTACACTTGTGCAGAGGGAAATGTGGACCGGGTTCCTAATATTTCCGTATCCGTAGCACGCCACACCGGTGTATGTGTGTGTGCTTAATCGCGTGTAGTTAATGTACCTTCTGTTTCATTTTTATCACAGATATCCTGCCCTGACACACAAAAGAGCCCCATAAAACGAAGTTACGGTGAGCTGTTGGGAGTAACGATTTGAATAATGAATGGTTCGGAGGTGGGTTTGATCGATGTTATCAGTGATGAACTTGACCCGAGCTACGCTATTATCAGACACCCTCCATTATTGCCACAGAACTCGCGGTAGCCCGACCAGTCCAAGATGGTATAGATAGATCTCCCGTCAGCTTTGGAGAGTCGGGAACAATGTATAATCGACGATGCATACTGAGCATACATAGTTGGTACCCATCAAAAGAGGTTACGCGGTCCGGATAATTGTTAGCAACCGTATCAAACTTACATTACGCTGGACGCTCGTCGCTGCAGCACCCGCAGTGCACCGATGTCCCGGTGTGGTGCTCGCGGTGGCGGTGTGAACAAACTTTGACTCCGATCGCGCACCGGATCCGACTCCCGGTACGTACGGAAGATGGTCGCTATCTTCAGATTGAAGCACAACATTGTCCATCCGAACGTGTGGTGTTTGTGACGCGCGCGCGTAACCGTTACACATCACATGCTAGCAGATGCCGTGGACCACCGTTGCCACCCATTACAGCATTGCCGTACATTGCCTCATTATCGAGCACACAGCAGGAACAGGACGGAACTGTTGGTTACCGGTTTTTTGTTTTGTGTGTTTGGTGTTTGGTCGCTTTGGTACTGTCGGGACGGTTTCGCTCCTACTCTACTCAATGGTGTTAGTCTGGGTGGCCTTCTGTTACTATTGCTGCTGCTACTGCTCCACGGAGACACTCGTTTAACACGCTCCACGGGGGACGATTTATGGTCGGAATCACTTTAACATGGTTGTTTACTTACGGAACCAATTCACTATATCATGCCATCACGCTGTTAATGTTCTAATGGTACACAGAGCATTTTTGTAATGTCGTTTTAACATTCTGTTCGATCAAGCACAGTGCACGCTTTCATTGATACGCACCAGCGTGTACCGTAAATCATACCATTTCCTGGTGTTTCGTTAAGTAACTCTAACACAGAGGCAAATACAGCAATAGAAAACATTCATCTAATAACTACACTGTTGAAAATATCATGATAAATGTCTTTCGGAACAATCATTTAAAGAAAAAAGCACCAGATTGCATACATTTGGGCGTTTTTCTTTTGCGTTGATGATCGAAAGTATGCAATCGGCAGAGCGGTTGTCTGATCAAGCAGCCATCGATTTGCGACCAGAAAACTCATTAGGGGACTAACGCAAAACATTGTTTGTGATCGACTTTTGAAGTAATAACCAGCCATAAAACTTCCCACAAGTTTAATGAAACGATAAACTAGAAAACTTTACCATTCACCACGTGATAAAAGTATATGTAAAACTTTGATAAAAGTATCATGTAGGCTTTCCACTTGCGCGTTTCTCAAGAATCGAACTCATTTAAGGTGCTGAAAGAAGAAAAACAAACACACGCACTTCGCACCATAAAGCTGTCAATGTCGGCTGATTCGTATATTGAATAATGCTCACGAAAGTCTCACTCACGCACGCTTGTTATTCAAACTAAATACACGAACGATCGCTAACAGACGGTTCAAGCATTTTCATGCCTTCAAGAGAAGAGCAATGACGTGCGTAAAGGGTAAGGACGAAACTTTGTCTTTCTCATTAACTACCAACCGATACGACACGGCAGCACTGCGAATGTCACGAGCAGACGAATTGGACGGAAAACAATCGCAATAATCCGTAGCCTGGTGCGGTCGAGTGCACCTCGGCGAGGTAAGCATCGTTTCGCGCGTGAGCTACCGATCGGATACGGGCGCTTACGTCAAATCGAGTTCTAACGGGAAGGGACCGATGCCTTACAAGATTCAAATTCGCTTCGGTAATCGGTGTTACGATTACTCGAGTGTAATTAACTGCACTGAGGTTTTGTGTGGGCGAGCTACACGAAAGCATGAAGTGGGAATGTTTCGCTTCCAAATGCATAAAGTGCAATGTTTACTCTTCACCGATCGATTTTCTCCAACCTCGGTGCTCGGGTGTGCTGGGTGAGAATTATCGAGCAGAAATGGAGAACAAACAGATCATAGGGTTTCGGTAAATCGGAAATGATAACAGCTGGCAGGTCCGGGTGGTATGCGTAGGACGTTAAGCAACACAGGGACAATGTGCTTTCATGCTTGCTGCTACGGAAGCTCGTTTCAGACCGGCTTGGACACGCTTTTCCTGTCTGCAGTTACGCTCTGGTCTTGCTGCAGATGTGTACATGCTTGCGTTACATACAGCTGAATCGACACAATGTGTCTGGTATGAGACGTAGCTTCCGTGTACCCATTCGAATGAAGTGTCTGAGCTAGTTAGTTTGTAATGTAAACAGTGGTTGCGTTTGTTGCCTGAAGCGGAATGAATAATCCTTTAAGCAAATATGCCCCGTGCCTTTGAACTTTTGCACGCATACGCGCTTTGGTGTCTAGAGAAGTGTTTGTTTTACAATTCGTTTAGCTCAGCAAAATAATTAAGCCTTACGGGGCGTAGGGACCCTCGAATGGGGTTTGCTCACATAATATTATGCGTCGTTAATTTGAATGGTGTTAAGTTGTTAACAGAGAGCTTCAGCTTATTTTGCCGATCAGCTTTCATGATGAAGAAAGCGCCTAAAAGTATGCAATTGGCAAGACAACAACTCTTTCAAGCTCTATTTAACAATTCAATTGTGTTGTTATTCAGTTTTTAAGCACTTTTTAGCAAAATTTGTACAGAAAAAATTATTAAACGAACATGTGTCTCTCATATGTGACTCAAACGACGCATGCAATCACATGTTGGATGGCTCACCAGCTCCGTTGAACTTTGGCCAAAAAACAATCGACCCTTCCCAAAATGGTGTCACTGGAACGATGAATGCAAACAACAACAAAAAACTCCATAACTTCTCCAACCAGCGGCCCGACAGATGATGGCAAAAGCCCATTTTACCGCACCGTCGAGTTTACTTCATCATCAACCAACCATTTTCACCGTATTTACGCGCTCCAATCGATAATGCGGCTTGGGTCAGGTTTTACATTTTTAAAGCTGCACACTCTTATCGGACCTAGATGATGCAGTTTTGTGTTTTTGTGTTTGCCTAGGACCCAACAACCAATGCGAGCATGAAGTCATTCTGCAGCTTGCCTTTTACGATGCTCCCGAGTAGGGCAAGGCAAATCGAGCTTCTATCGCGAGCATGGGAAAACGGGTTCCGGATTACCGCAATAAGCTAAACCATGACACTCGGCTGACCTCGATAGTGTGGCCATTAAGTGCAACGACCTACTGTGGCCCATCTCACACGCTCTCCCCGAGAAAGCATCTGCGTCACTGTTTGGGTTGGTGGGTAAGCGAATGAAAGTTAACTGCCCATTTTGGCATGTACTTGCGATGTCATGGTGTCCTGCTGGGTGTTGTTAGACGGCATGCCCTCATACCGAGTGTCTAATTCGATCTTTCGGATGGTAGCGCACACAACACATCGGCCGCGGAGAGTGAAGTTTACTAGGAAAAAAGCATTTCCGAAGTCTTCTGAAGAATCAATTGCAGCAAGAAAGTTGGTAGCAAAATACAATTGAGATAATATTCCACTTCCTTGCGCCACCAACCAGCGGACCTCGATATGAATAATAGTTTCGAGGGGTTTCAAGTTTCAAGCATGTCTTCCACGACTTCCACACTTATCAGAAGTTCTCGAGCATCGAAAGTTCTTCCTACCGGTTGAACAACACAATCACTGCCGTCACGCGGTGTACAGAGTCACGCTCGGAAGGATAAAGTAATAACAGAAATATTGATAGCTACCTATCATGCTCACGCCCCGTTCAACTTTGCCCCGTATCGAAATCGAAGAAAACTGAGGCGAACAACAGCAACAACAGCACAAAAAAAAGCCCCGTCAAACCTTTCCCCGATACGATCGATGTAATGCTTTGGGCGAAGGGGTAGACTGGCAGAGCGATTCAATTTCGTTCCAACATCCATTAAGTGCTGCCGAAGAGTTGGCCGCTCAGTGAAGGGCGCTGCAGTGGACGCCTTTGAACACGGGTCAATTGATGGATGGTATGCGAAGGTATTGCGAAAGTGTATGTGTATAATTCCTTCAGCTCCTGTGTAGGCCCCACCCCGTGAGTAATATCGATGCTTCGGCTTTTGCCCGCAGCTTGCAAGTAACGAAGAAGGATACGGCTGTCTGGTGCTGGTCTACCTTTATTGATTGGCCCGGTGTACCCTTTCAAGGATCGCAGGATCGCAGGATTCGAGAAGCTCAAAGTCAGCTCGGCCAGCTCGAACGTATCGCCCAAGATGCAGTCCGGCCCTCGGTTTTTCTTGCTGTCGGATGAAGTATTGTTCTTGAGCGATTATCTTCACTTGAGATCTGGGATCATTCGGGATGGTTTTGGGGTAGGGTTTTCTTTTTGGTAAAGGTTTAAGAAGGTGTGGTTGAATACTTGACGGCTTCTACTAAAGCTACAATCGATTACTGATTGAAGAAGTCTTTCGTGATATTGAAGAGTTGGTTTTTTGTATCATTCGAACAAACTGTACTTGGAAATTTCCAGGAAGCTAGTTCAATTCCTTTCAAGCTTCACAATTTTTCCTACCCCATCTCCTCATAATCTTACAACTTAATCACAAAACATCACGACCATGATCTTTGTCGTCAGAGGACGTAAATGTTATTGCAACGATAGTTTCTCCGTGAACGCAGTGAACCACCACCAACAGCTCAATTACTCCGCAACGTTTGCGTGTTACATCGTTTAAGCGTTTGTTTGCTAGTGAAGAAGCGACCAACATTCATTATGTTGCCATGACGCGATCCGTAATCGGATTCTTTCACCACTGGCAATGACGAAAGTTGCCGCACCATTTGCTTCCTCTTGGCTTGCCGGCATCAAAATCATTCGTCTCAATTAAACCTCAATCATGGGTGTTTCATTTAATTCAATTCTTGCTTAACCACAGCAAAAAGTGTGTTGTGGGCAATAGCAGAAGGCACCATGGTGGAGTGAAGAAGAAAATTTTGTTTGTACGAGTTGAATGTGGTTGGTTGTGTTAGTGGGATTACTCAAATTAAGATGAGATTAATGTGGGGTTCGTACTGCAAAGGTGAAAACGAATTTATTCCTAGCATAATTAATATGACATGAGGTTGAATCGGATAAATGTTAATTAAAGCTTGGCAACATACATTTATGCCGTACAGCGAAGCTGAATACTTTTCACAATTAATTTAGTTTCTCCTTATCACCTTTTCATAGTATGGTTCGAGCGAATGTTTTGAAAAGAATGTTTTCTCTCAAGCTACAACTAATTACATCCTTGCCTGTTAGGTGTTAAAAAGTTGTAAAATTTTCTAATCACGTTGAAAGAAGCAACTATTTCCCGTAAAGCGTTAATTATCTTTCTTTTAGAACAAAATGGAACGTGGGCAACGTTTTTAAATTTCCAGAAACTATTCGTTGCATAACGGTTATCACAATAATGTTTTACGATTGCAATTTTCTTTTCAATCGAGTGGGATTTTTCTTTATTTCCCTTACCACGCCGTGCATTCAAACAAACCACCAGGCGTCTCCATCGGTTTGAAAATCACCGGGCGTCTCCATCGGTTGAATAAATTGAAATCTTTCAATTTAACTTAAAAAAAAGCACGGAAAAACCTGCCACTACCAGTATCCTACGCAAACGGACTTCACCTGCTGTCTGGTTTGGTTGCGCTGCTGGTGGGATTGCTGGAAGAAAAGCCAATCGTGATGAAACGTGAATCATGCCACTTCTCGTCCGCCATCTCGCTCCTGCCACCGACAGGTAATGTGATGGAACGTTGGACCCAGTACAAAGTAGCTAGACAAGTCCCGGCATCCCGGTATTGACATATGATCGAAGCTCCGTACAGCAATTGCGTGCGCGTTGTCTAGGCCACGTGAGCTACAATAGACGTTAGCGGAGCTTATGACGACAAATCGAGCTTTCTCGGGAAGTACCGAGCGATGATGACGCAATGTACGCGTCAGGAAATCATTCACCACTGCAGTTTGATTTATCAGTAAATGGGTTTTGTCATTTGACTTGTTTTTTAAAATCTTTTTTCCCCCCTGAGGAGCTACAACATTTCACGTAAAAACATGAAAACGCGATAATGATGATGAAAGGCTGGTCGGGCGCTAATAAATTACTCTAAACCACGAACACGCTGTTCACCGGTGACAAATGATACCTGGAAGCGATGAAAAATGTTCCTAACCACACAAAATGAACAACCTCATCCATTTATTTTCTATTATCCGGTGCCTCGTTTAAATAGGAAAACAATCGATTACCATATGATACTATTAAATTTAAATAATAATTTTGATGAGGATACAAGTTTCCAATTTATGAACGAAAAACATGAGCTAGAAGCAGCTTCGCTCAGTTGTAAGAATGAGTTCATATCGCAGAATAAAGCATCACATTATTCATAAGATAGAATCAATCACTAGGAAAAAGGTTTCGGTTTTTATTTGTGTAATCCTTCAACGTCACCTTCCATACTTGAAGGATAATAATTCTTCACCCTAAAACAAGAAAAAAAAATGAAAAGAAAACTCTCCACTAGCTTTCGTCTAACAGACACTAACAAACACACGCCAGCTCAGAGACTGTTGCCTTAGTTTCGTTATAAGACGAAGTCTCTGGCTCGGTCGTTGTTATTTCTGAATATTGATCGGGTCAAATGTGTGCTCGTCCAGTAACGAAAACCCCCGGCACAGATCGTGTACCCAGTTTGGGAAACAAGCGTTCTGTGGGTAGTGTATTTAGGGTACGGACCGTAGCTTTTTTGACAGCTGAAATGGACATCCGACCAACCTTTCATGTGTGAGCCACTAAAAATAAATCACACGCTAGGACACACACACACACGGGCAAAAAAAGAAACAAGAACCCAATGCTCTTCCCAAGACGGTTGTCCGAGTGGTCAACGATTTAAAGTCGTACCGAATGCAGTTTGGGTCCGGGTTTTCCGTGGTCGTTGCCTTTCGACATCCGGTGTTGGTGCGGAAAAATGGCAGAAAAACTTTCCCAATGCAATGTGGTTTTGTGCCATTGGTGTTTGGGGAAAACCGGGGGACACGAGAGATGGTGAGTAAAAACAGTTTTGTGCTTTCCTTTTGTATGCAACTGGAAATTCGTGTTTCACCATCGATCGTTTGACATGTTCACTTTAAGAGCGTATTGCTGGACGAACTGGCTTGCTGTACGGTGATCACAATGAATGATAATTAATTTAATATTCATAAATGAATGGCCGACTGGTGAGCGGGCGCTGCTAACACCAACCTGCACACCGATCGTTGGTCACCGAGCACAACAAACCATTTTCGCGCAAATTATCACCCTTTGTAATGGAAAAATTAAACGAAAAAAGCTAATGGATTCCAAAAATAAAACTTGCTCGGTGCGTACCGTTGGGAAATTTAATCGAATCTGATTTTGGTGACACTCAAACACCGCTCGGTATGTCCACACGGCGCACAAACATTAAGCGTGTAAATCCCTGCCGGGCTCGGGCACGAAATTGATTTTACATCCAGAGCATCCGCAGTTTTTCCCGGGCGTGCTTTCTTTCACGGTGTGATTACTCCTCAATCAAGCTGCTGGACGCGAACAGCCGGTGCTGCTGCTGTTGCTGGCAGTAGAAAAGCTGGTGGTACACTGTTCGCTAGTGACACTTTCGTTTTTCTTCCGTCATATGCTCGATCAAACATCCATTAGCGCTCGTGATGGTTGGCCCGGCAAAACATCACACAAAAAACACCCCGGAAAAGGAAAAAGTTAGAGCGACAAAACAAATCGCCTTAGTTTGTGAAAAGCAGCAAAAGTTTGCGCTACATTGGGTGCTTGCGCTGAACCGGTACCATCGGTTTTTTCGGAAACGAAACTTTGCCAAACCATCCAGCTTCGTGTTTGGTGAGGGATCAGAGTCAGCACTGTGAGCGTGCAAAAAGGGCGTCCCAGCGTCGTTCAATTCATGGCGGGGAAAAACTCGACTAAACCAACGGTTCGGAAAGCAAACGTAAAGCGAAGGCAAGCATAAGCGTTTACGTGTGTGAGAAAAGCGGCAAACAAGCAACAGCGAAAATAAAATGGCAGCCGATTTTATTCATCTTTTTAAGCGTGCTCCGTCGAAGGTAATTAAAACTTTGACCCATCACATGTAGCCGTAACCCACGTAATTCGGTGCCAGTACTAGGCCAGGTTTCTCTGTGATCGGGAAATATATGAGGCTCCAGGAGAAGGAAAATGCTCGAAATGAAATGAGAAAGTAAAGGGGGAAAAAAAAGCTTCTTACGGGTTGAGTTGATTTAGGGTAATTTAGGGGTTTTGCACTTCAATGCGCAACGAACTGATTCAACCTACTCCGAGTTGCTTATGTTTTTGATGTTGAAAATATTTGATTTTCCCGAGGTAATGAGATTGTGCGACCCGTGGTGTATTGGGAGCACGTACCACCTTCGAGGATCATCCAACCACCGTCAACAGTCAGATCGAGAATCGTGGAAGGCATTTTTTTTATCCTTAAGAAAAATGCGGCCTGGTTTCCATTTATCTTTTCAGTGGTTTTGTTTGATGCTTACTCATTGAATTACTGAGCCTTAGTAATAAGGGTTTTTAGCTATAAATAGAATGGCTATTGTATAAAAAGCTTGATAATTAATTTAAGATGGCTCCGAAAAGCAAATTAACCATTCATCAGACCTTCTCCGTGTGGTGAATCTGGCAGAAGATAGCAGAAGAACAGGTACACTGCTGTTACGTCTTAGTCGATTTTAAAGCCATATATGCCAGCATGGTCAGGAACTAAACAATACTAAGCAATGAGCTTATTTGGAATACTGGCCAGGATTACCAGGTATGTAAGAATGAAAATGACCTACATCACATGTTTGGTAAAGGTGGATGGACAACTCTCAGGACCCTTTGCTACCATCATGAGCCTGCGCCAGGGAGAGGGCCAACTGAGACTCGGAATTGGAATCTTCGGGAATCATCTGCTACAAGTCAATTCGGATTCTGGCATACGAAGATGATATAGACATCTTTGGTTTTACATAGGCTTTTCTTTGTAATAGAAGCCTACCAAAGGATTGAGCAAGTAGCATGTGATTGTACATTTGAAGTCGTCCAAAACTACACCTATCACTCGCGAAGGTGCTGTCTTCTCCACTCCTGTCGCGACGGACAAAGTAAGGACTATGTAGAACTCTTACAGCCCCAGTATTCTCATACACCTCTGAGACTTGGACACTGCCCATAACTGAAGAACAATGGAGGACGTGCTCACCAAGAACGTGCTCTCACCATTGCCATTGGTCTCATGAGACTCCAGTGAGCTGGTCATATCGTGAGAATGACACCAGAAGACCCAGCCAGTAAAATCCTTTCAAGCTGTTCACGAGGCGTAGAAGTTCCAAAATGAGATTCAATTTCAATTTCATGTATTAAATTGTTCGCCTTACGACTATACAATGAACTTAAGACTAAAACTAACCCTTACCTTAGTTAATAGGCCAACTTATCAAGGGACAGGACCTAGGGAGAGGAATGTAGGCGGGAACGAAAAGATGATAAGGAGAGGTTATAGTCGAATAGGTGAGATGAGGAGTTGAACGCACGCATCGCACACAACAAAGGATCTTTACGTCCAATCGCAGTGCGGCGTGCAGGGACGTATAGCGGGGGACGATTGCGAAGGGAACGAGAAGGTACATAGAAAGGAATAATAGACAGCAACGAAGGGGCATCAACACAGAGGAGAAGGAGGGAGGCAATGAAGGAGGATTGGGCAGTGGTTCGGCGAGTTTCAAGGGACCGCAAGCCCAGCAACCGGCACCTGACCTCGTAACAAGGGAGTGCCGAATGGTGGGACCCATAGATCTTGCGGACAGCAAACCTCGTGAAGGATCGCTGAACTCTCTCGATCCGGTCTATATGGATCCTCGCCGACGGCGACCAAATCACCCATTAATGGAGTGATGACGTTGATGCATCGCTGGGAAAGCCCAGGATATTGGATTGGCAGACGAGAGTGCTAGATTTTGAGGGATATCGAGGATTGTTGTACAAGCTAATATCGAGAAGCGCTTACTTAACCTGATAAGTAAGTAAGTAATAGAACATATAAAAAAAGGATGACGTCCAGATAGATCATATCTTCGTATGTGTAAAAAGAAATTGTAAAATGACTCTGCAATGACGAGCTTTATGAGTTATGCAATGACTTCACTACTATCTCAAGATAATGGCACCGGACGTCCTACATGAACAGAAGAGGCCAAAATTGGAGAACTGTATTTGAAGTAATGGAGTACTGAGCACCGCCAGATAGACCGGAAAGATGATTTCGTTCGACTATCAGCAATATCGAGGACTTCTGGTAAGCAAATAAATAGAGAATTTTTAGATGTTTTCAAAGCAATTACTTCTATTACTTCTTCAATACAAAAAAAAAAGCATTTCTTTCTGACGAAGTTTATATGAAAAATCTTGTATCCTTCCTCTACTTATTGGTAAGCATTCTACCAACGACACTGTTTACTGTAAATTAAATCTTTTAACTATAGGCACATCTCACAAAATGTTGTTGAAACATTCTAAATATCTAGTGTAATCTTCTCTACTCTGAAACATTTAAAAAGTAACATGGAACATGTGAAAAATTCCATGTAACGTAAAATAAAACGCCAAATGAACCACAGTCACGTTATCACATCGTTTGCCCCGCTTACATTAACCACAACACGACGTTCCCGTAACAATTGTTTTTACTCATTGCACAGACAATTAGAAGGAATGCTAATCGAATTCCAACGGCTCGCATCAACATATGACAACACACGCACAGAGCGCTCGATCGATTGAAACCTACACGAGACCACACTTTCCCATTAACTCGCCGCTCTAGGGACAATGTTTGTGAGCCGCCCATACAGCAGCCCCGTTATCACCCACGACACAACAACATCCATTGACATCAATTACAGTGTTCGAGTGCGTGGAAACTTTGCGGTATTTTATACGTTTCGCAAACGCATCTGCCACGTTCTAGAGCCGCTTTTTGGGGAGAAAGACATACACAAAAAAAAAACAAACAAGAAATCAATCACGCCCGATCACACGCTCGGGATGGTCACCGCAAAACAGTTAACAGTTGCACCCGATTGAACGTTCCGGAGTTAATTAATTACATTCGTAAACATTCATGGTGCCGTATGGTAACCGGTGAATGAATTTTGTCTTTCCCTTTTTTTTTTTGGGAGGGGGGTTGGCACTCTCCACTAAGAAACGATCGAGTCCGGGTAATTGATGTGGACGAATTGCGAGTAGGCGCATGAGTTATGTGACATACCCTCAAGAGTGGGTATCGGTCGAGCAGTATACATAAGCGGTCCAAAGGGCAATTCTTATTCGCATACAACCCAATAAGCCACCTTGTCCCACGTGTGTCTGGTGGATGTTCATGCCGCACAACTGCTGATTTAATTATGCGATGGTTAATTGAAATCCGTTCAGCATCCAGCGGACTGTGCCATGCCAGCGTCCGGGCCAGCGCCTTCTGAATGATGGCGCTGAAGTGAATAAATTATATTTACTCAATTACATAGAGCCAATTGGGGCGCCACCAGAACGTTCGAAACAACCCCCAAGGCGTAGACCAGACTCATACAACGGTGGCCATACCATCGACCATTCGTCGGAGTGCCGTAATTCTTCCGAAATTATGTTGCCTTTTGTTCGATGATTATTAATTCAGTTCTACTCTTGCTGCTGCTATGGCATTGGCTGCTGCATCGAAAGCCATTCATGAGTTTGACTTCATCCCTACGATGATGATCCGTGCCCGTTGCTAGCTGATGGTTGTGGTTCCCCATGTGCAAGAGGAAAGCAAGAAAACAAAAACCCAGTCGACGCGATTCTACAGCACTTTTTTGTGCAGTTTTTCCTTCCCACAAAGAATGCGATAAATTCGATTTACGGTCACTTTGGTGAGTGAACGATGCGCTTTGGTGGTTGCAATGGTTTTTTGTTAACACTTCTCTTTCAGACCATTAATACCACTGTGATCACTCAACCGGAAGAAGGTGTGGCTACACGCACACACACACACAAACACAAACACAGGATTATTACACCGCTAAATGAACACTTTAGCTGACGAACCACAATACTGCCTGTATTTATATTTCATGCATCAAAACCAGATAACAACCAGCCACACTACACATCGATTATCTGCACCCGCCAGTGAAGAAACTGCTCGATACGATTCGAAAACAACTGCAACCGAACGAACCGTATGTGTATGTGAGTGTGTGTGTGTGTGTGCGTGTGTTTGTGTCTCGGATCGGCGACAAACGAAATGTTTAACTACGCGCTTGAACCACACCGAAAACACCGAACCATACCGGCCGAAAGCTCGTGGCAAACTGACACGAAATGATTTTCCGAAGCTAGCGCCAAGCTTGCCGAAATCTACGACATCCCTCGCCGCACTCTTTTTTCCCCTTCCTTCTGCTTCCTTCGCTTTTCCCTTCGCTGGCAAGGCAAGGCGTGCATCAGACACGTCACGGAAAAACGAGTGTGTAACGTCATCGATTAGGGATGCCCACTTGCCAAGAGTACACCAGTGCACAGACCGCTACGGCTACGACAGATCGGCGAACAAAAGGTAATAATAAAATCATCTAACAAAACGAAATACCCCACCGCACTGCCGGACCACCTTTCATCACGTGCGCTAAAGTAGGACAGGAAAAAATCGGTTCCAGTGTGCGAACCGAGTCGTCTGCAAGGACCGAGCAACGATAAAACGGGGACCGACACCCTTACCGTTCCTTTGTGTCGGTCGCGAAAAGGGGACGCTTTTCATTCATATCATTTCCGTGCTTCAGCATAGTAAGCGTCCCAGTACGCACACACACACACACACACGAACCGGCCGTTGGGAAAGCGTTCTCACTAATACGCGCGCGCGCGTGTGGCGCAGGCAAGTGGTTTGTAAACAAACGTGCCCTTCCGAACCCGATACCACGTGCGTTTGGATAGGGAAAAATGCGAACAACCGAGTATCGGTCGCAAAACATCGCCATTAGGAGCTTTCAACGAGGTCATTCTGCTAGTGGGAGCTTTCAATGCGAGGAAAATCTGCGTGGAAAACAAACGGGCAAAGCTTTTCTGTCTACGAGCCGAATTGTTTAGTACAGTGCGAAATGTTTCACATTCGAAATGAAATATTTCACCAACGGTTGGGTTTTGAAAGCGGAAAATGGATTTTTAGAACAAAGATTGTTAAAAAAATTAAATAAAATGTGTAAACAATACTTTGAAAAAGAAACAAACACACAATAAAATAAAATTATTTTTTCACGCATAACATTTTCTTACATTGCCTACATTGCGGCGCGCGTAGTAAGAATACAGGAGAATATCAAACATTTTTCAAGTACTTACAAAATGATGATCAATTGCATGAGTTTTTTGTAAATCAGCTTACCTGAAATGACAAAAAAAAGAGAGAAATTTAGAAAATATATAAGACAAACAGTTGTTGGTTAAATAAATAGCATAAATATTCCTGTTAACAGTATATTCTTTATTTTAGCGGTTTCAAAGCTGATTTTTCTGTAAATATTCATCCTGAATAAGCTAATTTAATTATTATACATTGGAAACAAATATATATAATGCTTTACATTCGTATTCGACCTGTTACGATAGAGAACCAGGATATCATGCGACCATCCTATCTAACAGCTACTCTTCTTGAAGCAGGAAACGCTGAACTAATCAGATTGATTCTTCATTATAAAATTTTTCTCATATTTCAGAACCTTGTTAATAGGTTTTAACGTATTTTTTTCTATTGTTTGATATGTCGTCAAATGTCAAAACAATATACCCTTTGATCAGATTTCAAACTGTTTCAATTCGCGCGAACAGCGATTAAACATTACATTAAATCAACTTCCACCTCCGCTCGAAATTGATTGTACAGCGCACAGTATTGTCTCTATCAGACCTTCCACTGGCTGATGATTAAATTAGCCCATAATCCTTGTCACTAGACTGACAGTGAGCAGTTCCGTATCGCAACAAACAACAAATTGAATGTGCTTAAAGGTAACTTCGTGAACATGCGCGCGTGCGTTAGTCGGAAGTCGGCTGTGATGAAGTGTTTTCCCGGGGCCGACGAAGCAACAAAGTGATGATTTACACTGCCTACACTACTGCTGCTACTGGCACCTCTGGCACGTGTGATGACAAGCGAGCTCGTGAGTAATTGTTCCGTCGCGCCAATAATTGATTTATCGTGAAAAGGCGCACAGGGAAAGTGGATCCCGTTGGAGGCTCGCTCAATGTCCCAGGGTGGTATAATACAGTGAACAGGGGACTGCAGTTCGCGAGATTGGCAGTATTTATCTCTGTCAGCTCGTATGCAAACATGGGGGAAGCGCTTTTTCTCTGCACTGCACTCATGTCTTCCGAGTGTTGTAGTAAATTGATTGACAAACAAGCGAACTATTCGATAAAAACAGCGAGCTGAAATGGTGTTTGCTTTCATCAGCGTAGAGTAACCAATCAAACAAATATTGCACAGTGAATTGTGACACATTTCACAGTTTTCGATATGAATTTATTTTTCGCATGAATATGGTACGTTATTTATCAACAAAAATGCGCTCCCGTTCGAGTGTGTATTTTTGTATCAAGCCGCAAAAAAAGGCACTAATGACATTCAACGTACCTATCGTTAGCAACACCCGTCCGGCTGTGTCCCACTTTCGATGACAGGGCCCGCTTTTCACACGCTTAGCCAGCTGTCATTGTTGCACCAGCCACGTGCCCAAAATAGCTCAAATTTGTGAAACGGGCTCGTGGTGGCGAAAATGAATGGCATCGAGAAAAAAAGCCCCACCAAACAGCTCTAGACGATCCGCAAATCACACAAATCTTCTGTCCCATTTATCAGCCGCGATGATTAACGGATTCCCGTGTGCGTCCATTTTCACTGTCATCCTCGCACGTAATGGAGACGTGCCTGTAGCTCTCTCTCTCCTTGTGTCTCTCTCTTCGCGGATTCGGATGTCTCTACGCCTATTCCTCCCTTGCAGATGTCCATCGGAAAGGAATCCCATTTATCAATCTAGTATTTTGAACGACACTACATCATTCCAACACACCAGGCTGAACAGTTGGCTGTCCAGCTTGGCGAGAATGATGAGACGGCTTCTTTTTTTGTGCGTTGGGTTTGGATGCTAACAATTTTCAAACTATGCGTGTTTGTGAGTGGGGGCAGCAAAATGGAGGACACAAATTTCTGCATTTTTGTCATTTCACGCACCTCCTGCGATCAGCAGCAAGTTAACTAGACCAGCAGGGGGGAAAACTCAATTGGCGCTGACCGTGACTAATGGTATGCAATAAATTTCGATCGGCCTAACCGGCAATCACAAATCGATGCCACACCTGCTCGACCTGACGGTTCGGGATCAAACCATTAATTTTACATTTCCACGATACCCGGAACACACACTCTCTCTCTCTCGTTCTCACCTCTGTCCGGTGGCGCTTTCATTCCATCGCTCGATGGAAATGCTGCTACTGCGTGACCGAAAGCGTTCCTTCTGAAGTTGGCGAAGTTGGCGAAGCTCTTCCCGGTACGCTCCGAGTGGATCGCTCTCTTGCACCGATCGGTCCGAAGCGCTGGATTCCTGAGCCCTAACAGAACTCTCCACAGGGTGCTTCCGACGCGATCCAAAGCTTGTGCCACTCGTTTTCGCCGTAGGCGATGAAGATTCGGGCGGGAAAAACAAAACCGTCGATGAGGATGACTTTTGCCCGATCGAATGGAACATTTTTTTCGATTTCACAAACTTCGGCGAAGCGGACGCGAGCAGCCGATCGCCGAAACTTTGCGTCCGGAAGAACTTGGGCGATGAGTGGGGCGCCGCGTTCGGGGCCGTGGAAGCACCACTGCGGGACGCCAACTCGGCCCGGTGAAGTTGCTGCTCGTCGAAGCTTCCGGTTCGCAGGGCCACACTTTTACGACGTCCGGATGGTGAGCTGCCGGCCGATACGGAGCTCGTTTGCATGGTGGCCGGTTCGAGCAGTAGGCCCGGCTTGACCGTTTTCACCGAACGAGCCATTCTCGCTATCACCCACGCTTGAAAAGGCGGCACATAAAACGAACCACCGGGTCTAGTGTGTGTGTGTGTATGTTTGTTCGAAAAGCGATTCTAATCGAGGCAAACACCCGTCTGATGATAATATTGATTCACTCACTAGCCGTGGAAAAAAGGGAAAAGAGGTTTTTCGTCGTTTGAAAAACACAAACACTAACACTGGTTGCGGATGATGAAAGCTACCTTCCGGCACAATGGTAACGTCTAACGTTCGTCAGTAACGTACCGAGCTGTAAATAACTGAGCACCCAGAGGCCACACTAACACTCTACACTGATGTGCGCTTCCGCGAGCTTCCGATAATGAACAAGTTTGTCGATCCATCAACCACCGGCTCGTACGAAACACTGGGATTTGGTGTCTTCCTTGAACGACTTGGACGTGATATGAGCAACCCACCACCATCAGCATCATCATCGAATGTGCATGTCCCCGTGGATTGCTTCGATTAAGATTTTCATTATGCCTTCATCCAGGGTTTTTTGTTATGAGCATCGTTTATTCTCACGGGTTTACAACGGGCGCTATCGTTGGATTCGATCGTTACGGAAGCGTTCGTACTGGTTATCGAACGCAGTTTGAGGTTATGTAAAATTTAATTCCTTTTTAAAGTTATCGGACGTTGACGGACTTAAGATATTCGGTATATTTCGGAAGAAATACTAGTACATTTGCAGGATATAACGATGATTGTAATATAATTGATGGATTGATTGATAGCGTCTGTCATATGGTTAACTGTGCGTAATACTTCCTTATCAATTTCGAAATTAATTTTAGTTTATTTGTTCATCATTTATTATAATCAAAGTATTTCTTCATACGCATGCTTTGCATGCTTGCTATAAATTATAGCATGATGATTTATTTAATAAATAATTAATTTTATCATACTTCAATTCCATCTCTTACTCTATCTCTTTCTCTTTCTCTCCTATATCTTTTTATCCTTTTCTCTCTTTTATTGCAAGAAATTTCAGAATCCGTCGAAACCAAAATTTTAATTTTATTTTTCTAAACTGTTAATGCTATTTTAATTCAATACAAATTCAGCACTTCTTGAGGCCAAGTGATGTCCAAGGAATGAAATTTAAATTAAGAGTTTTCTTTTAAAATTTTGAGAAATATAGCTGTATTTTTATCCTTGAAACATCCGAAAATTAAATTCCAAATTAAATAACAGCCTAAAGATATGCAACCCGCATCACACTCAAACGACGTTTCTTCTTTTGTGCCATGAAATTTGTAAGGAAAATAATGGGATTTCTAAAATAATGATTGTTTTTAATTTAATGTTAGAAAAATGGGTTATGTTTTAAAGAATATAAAATCCCAAGTATAGTTATGAGCAGGAATTAATCATATAAAAGATGATATTCTCCTTATTATGTTACATAGAATTATAAATTTTCCACTCTTCATAATATATAAAATGAAGAACTTGTTGAATTCCAATTACGAACACATATAATCAATCTCTTTCCTACACTGTCTCGAACGACAAACGCTCCCGAAACGAACGAATTCCACCATAGCGCCGAACGTCTCATCAGTGCAGCGCGATCGATCAATGTGCGGCACACTGTGGCTTATTGTTAACTCGTTTATTGGCGATGTTTTATGTGGCTGGCAGCGACACCGTCCGCAGGCCCTTACCATACCGGCACGAGGAAAGGCAGGACTATCGATTGTCGCCCTCATTGTTCTCCGGCTCCGGGTGACAATGAAACATCGTTGGAAACGCCATTCTGCCAGCGATGAAGGTTTATTATTATTTTTTCATCCCGCATCTGCTAAAGCACTCATCCGGCTGCTGCTAGCTTAAGATTTATTGCGCTTACTCGTTCGCGGGCAGGCGAGCGTGTGAATAAAACTGCCGGGCTCGCTGCTCATCATCGCAGCGCTGAGAGGGAATTTAAACAATACCAATACCGCTCAAGTGACTTTCCACGAAAGCGATCGATTTTGCTTGTTGTCGTTTTCCCCTTTGCCGGCGCAAGACGCACTTGTTCGACACGTACGTGCCATTTCGAATGCACACAATTTTTACGAGCAGTAAGAATCGTTGTTGAAGAAGGAAATGCTAATCCGCTTGCAAAGCGCACTCATACGGCACATTAAGTGCACATGGCTTTCAGCGGGCGAATTTCCATTAATTGCTCCTTTGCGTGGTAAGGAAGGCGAAGAAAAAACACAGACACACATTCACGGAAACGGATTGGAAAACCGTGTGTTTGACACGATACCGACGATTGTCCGAAAGGCGACGAGCGAGTGTGCTTGTGTGAAGGATGGATGGATGGATGGTGTGGAAAGGATGAGAAAGTAAGCAAAAGGATACAGGCGGAGGGAACGTGTGTAAATAGCATCTTGATGGGTTTTCCGTGAACTTTAATGAACCGTGGGCGTGCAGTTGACATGCGAAGCGGAAAACTAGTTTGTCTTATGCTGCTGCTGATTGTGAAGCGCTTTTTCCTGCTTTTGTTTGCACCGGGTAATGTACAGTTTCTTGGAAACTGTGCCGGGAAACATCATTTCCCCTGTATGATGTTGCCACCGACAACAACGGCCCGATGGTAAGGACAACTTAAATTGAGATGTTCCACCCGGATTTTGGACCAGGGGGTGAGCGAAAAATCGATCGGAACAAGCCATAAATCGGGTCAAAACCGATTCAACGGGCTTTGGTTGAATAAATATGCAAATAGGATTACGACACAATTTCCCATTGAAATGTGTCTGGCGAGCCGCGGCGACGATGGATAATGGTTACCAACACTCCACTTTTGCACTAGTTTGTTGCTTAAAGAAAATGGCTTCCACAAGATGAAACGGCAAACGTTTAGCACTTTTTAATCCACTCTGCACGCGGGCCCGGATCGTTTCATCACTCTGGCTCACGCGTTATGTACAAGCATCGCTTCACTCGAGTGCATATTTCACTGGCCAACGACTCGGGTTTTAGATTTCTGTAATGTTGATGCCCCTTTCGCACAACACTGTCACCGTTACCATCACCAGAGTACGCTTTTCCTTCGAGATTCACCGACAAAACACAGCCACGGTAACGCGGAAAGCAGGCAAACTGTCGACGGAATTGCGGGACGGGATAATCCTTTCGCTAAATATCTTCGCGGAAAAGAAAACTCCCACGGTCCTACCAGCAGCATCGACTGCAACCGACTGTGGCCCACCGACGACGACGATGATGACGACGCTGGCTTAGCAGAGCAGTTGATGGCAGTTGTCTTTGACCACGGGACCGCGACCACGAACCACGGCTCTGCTACCCGGTCGCTCAGGTCTTGATCTATCTCCATCGTGCGGTGGTTCGTTCCTCTATGTTTGTCCTGTTTTTTTCCATTTTCAATACGATTTTCCTGTTGCTTTCGCAGCTCGTTTCACTCACACTACTGCACGCGCACACACAAACCCACGTGCAGGCAGGTAGGAGATTGTTCAAAGCGCGATCATGGAGCCAAAAAATGGGGAAAACGGATCACTAACCAGCCAGCCAGCCATTGCTCGTTGCTGTCCATATTATCCGTTTTCCCGAATGGCGACAATGTATCCTTCGCTGTCTCGCTCTTTCCACACTATTTCAACCGAGATTTGTATGTGTGTGTATAGGAGTAAATCCAACGGAATGAGCATTTCTTGCCTGTTGCCATTTTGTACGTGTGTACGTTGTGTGTATGTGTAGAAGGGTGAGAGGGTTTTTTTTATTTGCTTCTCGTTTCTTTCTACACTTCCTGGTAGTGGGTGAATCGAGCCGTGATTTGGCCCCTTACACACACGCAGAAACACTTTACGATCGAAGCGTCCTGTACAGAGGAACACACACACACACACACACAGACACATACAGACACAATGGACACTTCCGCAAACAATGATGGTTTGTTTAACTTCCGGTAATTGAGCTCATTTGTACGGTGGAAAGGCACATTCCGGTTGGCTACCTGCTCGAGCCCTACTGTTTTAAGGGATGAAAAACGGGTGGAAAAACTATGTTTGATGGGTCGAGATAAAGCACATACACATGCTCACTCACAACCCCTCACTGCTACCGAATGGCGATAAAAAGAGGGATGAAGCGAATATGTTGGAATCAATTATCTGTAATGGAATGTCAACGTTGACTGTCATCTTTTGATAGGCTGCATTTTTCTAATAAAAGGAGTTTTTTTTAATAGTTTTTTTATAGAAGAAAAAGTGTGTTTCAAACTATTTAAAAAAATATTATAACAATTTTTATTTCAAGTTTCCAAACTAATTTTCTTTTTTTATTACAATGGCAGATAAATAGACCACTATCATAACACAAAAGGCATTAATACAACTATAGTAAGTTAAGAAATATAATAAATACAACTCAGAAAATAGTAAATTAAGAGGATAACAAAAAATAAATAAACTAAATACAAAAGACGCACAAATGATATGAAAATAATTGTAATAAAATAAAATAAAAGTAATAAATAAATAAAATAAATACAACTCGGTAAATAGTAAGTTCAAACAATAACAAATAATAAATAAAATAAAAACAAAAGACGCACAAATAACATGAAAAAAGTTATTGGTGAAAACGAATTATTGTTAAAAAATGATTAAACATTCATTCGATTCATTTGAAGAGTATAGCATAACAACATAATTGACTTCATAAACTGCAAAAAATGACAATGAAACTAAATATGAATAACTGAGTTCGATTCGAAGTTCGAAGTAAGTAAGTATGGTTTAGGAACTAAATAAAGAATAAATCAAAATAAAGTTAAAAGAAAAGAAATTCATGAAAAAGTAATTTAACAAATTGTAAAAGGAAAAACCAATAACCCAAAAAAGAGAGAAAATACAATTGTCAAACGGCGAAGCAAAAAATACAAAGCTATAAAAATAAAACACACAAAAACATGCCAAGTCGAAGAAAAACATATTTATCCAAACAGTACATCATCTCACATGAATAATACATACGGACAAATATTGTTTTAAAATACGCACAAATATCGGTCCTTTCTCGGTAAAGTTTCGTTCAACCTAAATCGGTTCATTACGGTGCATGTTGTTGTTTGTTGCTGCTTCATTCACATTCTCGTCTGTTTCGCTTTTCACCCGTTCACCCGTAGCCCATTTTTCACCCACCCTTCCCGCACACTGACGGTTACAACCCTTCAGGCGAATCTTCGCGCTTAAACCTTCATCCCTCGTACTCTTCCCGGAACACACACACACACACATACACACAGAGCAGGCAGACGGCACGGCGACCGGCAAGAGAGCGCCAATTCGAAAGCATATTTTTATCGCACCACAACCATATACGATGGCCCGATGGCCATATTGTTATTGTTGCTGTTGCTGCCGGCCGCCATGCTACAGGTTTTGTTGTTTATTTATTTGTTGTTGCTGGTATATTTTCCATTCCTTTACCGCTTCGCTGCGCGCCATCCTTAGCATGACGTTTGGTGCTCTTTCTCTAGCTCGTTCGCTCGCTCTCACTCTCTCTTTCTCATGCTCGTGAGGTCGGTTTTGAGTTGGATCCATTATCCCATCGGAGCCCGGCACAGGGATGACTTTAAGCCGTAGCGACAACAACGGGAAGCAGCATCCATCCGTCGAGTGCACGGGATTATTCGGAGCCGTGGAGCTCATGTCAATGTCGGCGACATCGACACCGCCATGACATCCGTCGCTGTGACTGTCACTAGCGTGTATTGTTGGGCGTGTGTCTTTTTATGCGGAATCCACTAACCAAGATACGAATTCAATTGGCACAGGGACATTGGGTTCGGTGTGTCTCCGGTGTCTTCGGACTGTCCATTGGCTGTAATCTGCATTTCTGAAGGAATGGTTCGGGCTCGGTGCCAGAATATCCGTGTCTCCGTAGGGTAGCCGGCAAACTATCACGAAAACTGTCAGGCGGTTCGGAATGGATTCCGAAACATTGCGTTCCAATAGTGTCTAACGATGATTGACAGCGAGCCGATCCTTAGGATGCCAAATGCCAAACGCTTAAGTTGTACTTTAAAAAATGTTACTTCTTAATCCAAACTCGTCCACTTCTGGGAACGCTTTCCCACCGAATGATTGCTCAGCTGTGATAATTACTTATCAAACATTCATAGTCTGACAGACGGCCGGTTTTCAAACGGTCAAACCATTCGCCAACTTTGCCAAACCAACTCCACTCGAGCGTGTCAAACAAAAACACCGAGGCCGTTTCGACTCGACTGCCTGCGTTCAGTCATAAATCATGCAAATCAAAAAGTTAACAATCTGCTCAAGAACCACTTTGCTAATCACTTCCATGCCACCTTCATCTCGGCTGGCGTTTCGGCGTATTCAAACACACGCACACGGACACAAATTGAGGGAAATTATCTTAATTACTTTAGACGCAGCTTCGAGACCGGACTTGATTTGCTTAAACGTGATCTTCTGGCGCCACGCCACGAACCTGTTGAAAATGCGAAAGGAAACGTGCCCGATGAAAAGCGGGCCATTAAATCACGACGAAGGAATTCCAACTTCAGACTATCGTTGATATGTGCGTTTCGTCACAAAAGCGTATCAACTCGTGCTCCGCAAGCTGTATCACCTGAGCAAACGAGCTCAGGTACTTGTTGATATGTGGTATATTGGACTAAGAGGGAAGAGTTTTACCCAGGGAAAACCCCTGTGATCAAACAAAACCCTTGCACGGGAAAGCGAAAAGCCGGAAAAGATGCTAGCGCGTGGAATCCTTGAGCTTTACCATTTTGGAATCTTTGCTTTCGTTTCATCGTCACCATCAGCATCCGCGTAAGCTCCTACGAGCTTCGGAAAGACATCCTTTTACGGTGCCAAAACATCCGAAAAGCGTTCGATTTTTCCCACCAGTAAGCGAGAGTCCCTCGTCAGGGAAGAGAACCCCCATTTTGCTAGTTTTGCTACTTTAATTGTTTCTCTTCGTGAGTGAGTTCCGTGTGCCCCGTCACCGTGTTGACGCGCTGTCACGTTCGTGCTGTACGGAATGGGTTCGGCCCAACATAAATCAAAGCCCCGGGCTTCGAAGGTATTTTCCATTAGTGCTTCCCGGACAGGAGGATTTTGGGTACGGAACCACACCGCACGGTTCTAAATCTCCAGACAATAGCAATTTTCCTTGTGCGAACCCACTCCCTCGAGAATCCACGGAAAGCCCTGGGAATCAATAGAACAAACAAATGGTTGACCCATAGAACTGGTGATGCTCCACATCTACTACCATTCTGCTCGCTTAGACACCATCGCTTTAGGGGAAATCTAATTTAACCGTTTTCACAACCAATTTACGAAAAACTGCTCACTCGGACCATATTGAGGTGGCGATGGAAAGGGGAAAACTTCAACCCTCCTGGACCAGTCAAAAAAAAAAAACATGGACCGAATCATGGCTTTGGTTGCAGTTTGTTCTAGGAGGAAGCGTTCTTTAAAGTCACTCAGACCGACGGCCATGGTCTTAAACGCTTAAAGGGAAAACCCGGTTGACGTTGAGAAGGATTCTGACTTATTTGATAGGATAGGTCGATAGGATTAAGTGGAAAACGTAGCTAATAGTATGTTCTATTTATAAAATGACTTCCTAAAATTGAACGTGACGAATTAAACATGGCACATCCATGAGCGTGGATGAGAATTTGAATATTTCGAACTCAACCGAGACTCTAACGAACTACCATTGACGTAAATTATGCGTGCACACAAGATAAGGAGTTAATAACATTATCTGCTGCTGCTCATCGCACCGAGTTATGTTTATTTTTGTGTATTGATTGGTAAAATAATTTTATCCTCGCTTCACTTACTTGACGTTACTATAGTATCAGTGAGCTTAGTTTGAATCATACCTGAAATGAGACAAGAAAATACGTTTTTAAGTATAGAATTTTGTCATGATATGTTTAAAACTTCTGCAGTGAGCATATTGCTTCCTTACTCACACGAGTAAATTATAAAACCCAAATCGTTATGGTCTTACGGTGCAATAACTAACCACACAATTTAATAATCGTTCCCTTTTACACCATTCATGGTCAGCTGTTTGTCAGCTGCTCGTTTACTACACTGCTCACCGCTATACCGCTGTCGAGCAGAACAAAACCAGGCGAGTGAAAACATAACCCAAAACAAATCGAATCAATTACACTCCCCCACCCAATCACCATCACCCACCGGAGGACACTCTGACACACTGGCGAATGGTGGTGAACGGTGTATACCTTCCATCGTGCTAGTTTGCCATACAATTTTCCACGATTGATACCAATCACCCGTTCTGATGGGTGTGAGCAGGAAGGAGAAAGGTTTTTCCTGTTCCGTACATTTTCCCGGCTCTCTACCATACACACACACACACCCATACACACGCGAGTGCTACCCGAATATTCGAACCAAACCGATGCCAAACCGGCATTCCATCGATCGATCTTTGGCGTCTTCCGGGCATCGGAAGCTTCGGTTTCCGGTTCGATGGAATCGATACATGGGCCTCCGTGCTAACACACTCGTGAAATGAGCACTTTCGCTGGGGCGACACAAAATTAGTACAGCCAACGAACAAAAAAAAAAAACTCGATAGGTGCCCGTTGAAAGCTGTTTACACATATACATATCGTATGAATTTTATGTGAAATGCGCAGCACGGCGCAATGTCAACGCCACACTCGATCGCAACTGAACCGAACACCGATGATTGATTTATGAGGTACGCCACGGCAAGCAAATTAGATTGATCGCTTCTTCACCTTTGGTGGCTTACCTTTAATTATCTTCTTTTTTTTCTCTCTCTCTCTCTCTCTGTAGTTTGGATGGGCTTTCCCGTTGGTTGCGGTCGGTTTTTGCCGTTTGACTTGATTAATTAGACGCTGTGCACTGGTGAGCATAAGGATTTATGGCGTATGAATGGATTACAGCGGCACAGTAGGTTCTGCTTCCGGATGATGGACTAATCCTTCGTTGTGGATGTATGGGTAAGGGATTTAGAGCCTGGGATTAATTCGTGTTTAGGTACGTGCAACTCGAGCCATTAAAAGATTTCACCTTATACAAAGTTCTAGGAGAATCCGTTTAAGTATTACAAAATGGAGTCATTTTTCTTTCACAGCTCCTTGACCTACTTTGTCTAATGAATATCTGAGATTTGAATTAAGGTCACTATTTTAATGCAAACTTTTAGGTCTAATCTGGTCGTGCGATAATATCGATATGTCTCAAAAATTAAGCTAAGGGATAGACGAAGAACTGTCAAGGGTATCGAGAAGTTTTTGGAGTGTACGGAGCATGGAATCAACTCATTTCCGAGCTTTTGAGTTTTCACTCTTCACTTCATAAGGCAACAGATAAACGGCAAACGAAATGCTAGTATCAGTTTACAGTATAATCCGAAACATTTGCTCTAATGTTAATATCTAAAATGTGGCGAGTCATTTTGATCATTAACTGGCATATCAACTGAAACCTCAAATAAAAATTAGAGTGTTAAAAGACCGAAAACTAGATCTGTTCTAAAGGATCAAAAGCTCTGGGTTCAATAAGGACTTACCGTTCAAAGTGAAATTTAGATTTTGAATGTCCAACGATTTAGATTTTGAAGATTTTGATAAACAACTCAACAGGTACTCAATACGGTGGAGATTGGTTGAGTTAAGAAGCTGATGTTTGTTAGAAATGGTATCTCTGGTATAAAATCGTTAACTTAAGATCACTTGGTGGATTGCCGGATTAAAAGGCATTCACCAACGTCAACAATTGGAGCTTGGAATTTAAAAAACTTGATGATACTGCATAAGCCTTACCATCAATGCCGGATAAAGCTCCTTGGCGGCTCTAAGCAGAATAAAAGTTGGTAACTCCTAACGCATTAAATCAGCTGACCGGGTCAGAGTCGGATTCTCTAACTGCTCTAACCATCACTCTTTAACTGTTAAGCCTCTTAGGATCCTAGG
This sequence comes from Anopheles maculatus, assembly GCA_002091835.1. Taxonomy (NCBI): domain Eukaryota; kingdom Metazoa; phylum Arthropoda; class Insecta; order Diptera; family Culicidae; genus Anopheles; species Anopheles maculatus. The sequence continues at coordinate 78,064 of KZ062636.1, forward strand.
ACCAAACAGCTTAATGAAAGATGCGCCTTAAAAACTCGGGCCTTAAATTTCTTTTTAACTTGCTTATACTATGATCCTAACTAAGTCACAGATAGCTATCAATAGCAGGCTAAGACCTCACGAGGTTGTAGTGCCAAAGAAGAAAATGATACTATTATCCGTCCCTGCTTACCGAATCCAAAATAATAATCTCAATGTAAACAATTGCCTCTTATGACGTTAGAGAGATCTTGTAGAACCTGCTGATTCTAGTAGCGGCTACATAAATTAAATTATTGGTAGTAAGAAAGCTGTCACTAACACTGTCAGCCTTCAGGCGATGTTTTGAAACATTTTAAAAGCTCGATTTTGTACTACTCCACAATTTGACAATCAGAGGAAACTCTTCCACTCAAAACCTCATCTGTCGCGACGGTTCAAGCTGAGACTATATAAAACCTTAATATTCCCAGCACTCACATACGCCTCTGAGACATGAACTCTGTCCAAAACATCCTAATTTTTATTAGCTACGATTGAGAGAAGACCCTCAGAAAGATTGTTGAACCTGTATGTGTGGAACCACAATGGAATATTCGATGCTTTAGCGAGCTCTTCGAGCTGTGACCTCACCATTGTACACCTGGTCCTAGAGACTCTGGTGAGCTGATCATGTCACGAGAATGGCACCAGACGATCCAGCCCGTTATGCACTTTTAGGCCGTTCACATAGACAAAGGAGATATAGTAGAACCAGACTAAGGTACACTGATAGTTCCATCAAGACCCATCAAGATCAACCAGTTTAAAAAACAGTAAAATAAATCTCTCACTTTTGCGAAAATAAAAAAGCTCGCCTTTCTCAAACAAATTTATGAGCACACATTTATTACAATGTAAACTTCCAAACACCGATTTCCATTCATTACGTTACATTGACTTTTCATCGCACTGTACAGAAAAAAAAACAATCCGCCCCATTAGATATCATTTATCGCTCTTCGCAAACCACCCATCGAGCCCCGAGAGTGCCGAAGATCAACGTTTCACACAATTAATTTCCCTTAATGTTTATTCGAGCGTAAAGCGAGTCCCAACCAGCCCCAACCGCTGGACCCTCCGCACTGGGCCGCATAATGACAGGCGAACGCATTAAATTTAATCTTACACTTCGCTCAACTGCACCGGCCAAACAACCAAATGGCGAATTATGTTCATATTAATTTTTAACACCAACTTTTCCAACGCCTACATTCCGCCTCGGTCAAACACAAAAAAAAAAAAGCATTTGTTTTCGAATTTCGTACCAGAAACCGACGGAACACAAAAAAAACAAATGGCGGAGGTTATGGGAATGTTACCGTGATGTATGGCACGCGATGAACACCCGTGCGGATATGAAGGAATGCGCTCATTTGGTGGCAAAATTAACGGGGATGGTTTTGAACAGCTTTAGGGGTTGAGTTCCCCTTTTGAAATGCGTAATGCGTTGCCTTCATGAGTTACATTGCGTTCGGAAAGCTGTCGGTCGGTCTTATGTCATGCAGTTGGGGTTGTTCTTAATCTTTTGCTCGTTCATCCGCTTCTAAGCCATGGGTTTTCGTTTCAGTTTTTTTTCTTTCATTTCACCGCATCTTCTTCGTATAACGCTAAGCAGCGGGAAAGCATAACGTTGTTATTGCCAAGGGTGCTTCAGCTGAATTTGCGTTGGAAATGAGAAATAAGCAGAAATGTCAAAGACGCCAATCCCTTGGCCGTGTGGACGGTTAAAGCTGCCACGGGTAAAGCACGAGCAGACGCTTATTCCCTTTACTTTGCGGTACCTTCTTAAGCCGCTCCTTGCACCGAAAGGTAAGCAATTTAAGGAAGCATGTTAATAATTTATCATCTCTCCCGGGGCTACTTTTCGACCATGAAAAGGTAGTATCAGTATCGCCCAAGGGCCTCCCGGAAGCTCGTAAGCAAGTCGGGTTATTCCCCGGTACTGTGTAAAGGTTTATTTAATGCGTTTATGATTTCACTTTTATGACAGTGCGCTGAAAATACATTAAACAGCATTTTTTATTTAAAATTATCCAAACGTTAAGCTCTATACTATGCAAAACCAACTGAATCACCGCCCTTTTTATTTGATACTTTGTTTCGTTTAGAGCTTTCTCTGTGACCCATTTGCTTGTAATTGCTTGCACCAGCGATTCGTGTGAATGCAACGAGAGAAAGAAAGTAAAAGAGGTAGGATTTTCCCTACTTCCTCTTCCTTCAAATGGAAAGAGTTAATCCATGCATACTGACGACTACACAATAGGTTACACAGCTTGCAACCAACACTACACCACTCACTACAAGCTCGTGGTATCTTGGTGAGTGGTAAAAAACGCAATCCACCATATTTTATCAAAAACGAAAAGACAGGACCGACTAAAAATGAGAAAACTTTCGGAAGAAATCGGATCCTTTGCCGAGGCGAAAATGTAAGCGGTTCCTTCGTTCGCCAAATGCATTACATCTTGGCGTGTGCTTTGTGTGAAGCGTGTTTGAAAATTCAATGTATGTAAAATGGTTAAACTTCACATTGAAGCGCCGTAAATGCAGTTTTATCTTGGTTGCTTTCGCTGCATCACAAACACCCGTTGCAAGCGCAAAAGGGAGCGCAATACACCCGTCGATTGGGGAGAGTGTATTGTAAGTTATAGCTACGAAGCATTGGAAGCAACTTAATACCTCCAACAGGTTATGCGCATGTTGTTGCTGTTGCCAATCCAGCTTGATTGCAATCCTATCCGAACGCAACCGTATCGAAGTCGAATCACGGATAAGCTCAATTTCAACGACTTTTTTCACTCTTCTTTGGTGTGCTCTCCTGCATGCATGCATTGGCTTGTTTACGAAGCGCACGACAGCAATGTTCATTTGTATGCTAATTAGTGCTTTACATTTTATTGTACCACTTTAAAGCTTTGCATGATGAAGACTCCGAATATACGTGTGTAAAAAAACATGGTGTATGGTTTTTTGTTTTCACTATTTGTGATTCATGAATTCGCAATGCAATGATGATGATGAAATGGAGTTAAGGAAATCGATACAAACAATCACAGAATGCTGTTTGCTGACAGATTGCATACTCATACGATGCTTTTGATAGGGAAATAACATGGTTTCATTTAGCGGAGTAAATAGTACCTTCGTTATGGTAAGCCTTTACAGACACGATCGTTCTGAGTTCGAGTCTCAATTTCAAGCCTTTTACGAATGTTTTTATTTCATAACCATGACCTTACTGATGATTGGTAAATCGAATTTAGTATACAATTCAACACATGATATTCATTAAATTAATTTAAAAATTTAAACAAGCTCGACCAAGATATGATTTCTTAGACTTCCTCTACATTTTGCGATACTTCGCATTTTTTCTAGATGTCTTGTTACTTTTGATCCTCACAATTTTAGTATGATCTTCTGATAGAAATTATTCGTTTCGATTTATCTTCACAAATTGTTTTAGGACGCAGTTAACAAAACTGTTTGCGCCAAACGTTAGGCAATCCGCGTTACATGTACCCACAAGCTTCTGAGCAATGCAGACGACTGTGATCAATTCCGATTAAAACTAATGTAATGGATGAGCAGAATATGATACTTGTTTCTGTATAAATTAATACATTTCAATCAGCCAACATTTCATATAAATTATGTATCTTTAATGCTTTATTTTACATTGTTTTGTTATATTTTCTACGAAGGAAAATGTAGAAAAATTAACATTTCTTTAGATAAGAATGAAATATTTTGAAAAAGATCTTTTTCCAAGAAATTTTTATAAAATTATTATGCACAAAGAACATCATACATTCTTCTTCTACGCGATACTACTGCACTCTACTATCCATAAAGTATTCTATCGAAATCTTTCCCAAATTCCATTCTTCTCACGCAAACTGTGGTAGCGCTCGCCAGCTCAATGCTTTTAATGCTTCTCACGTAAATTAATTATGAGTATCTTTATTACGAGGACTTTACCTAGCAGCACCCAGCTTCGTTTCGATACTTCCCACCCCCTCCCTTCCCCCACCGCTCACCCGTTTCCCACCGGAATGCATCGAGGAAACTTTTAACTCATAAAGTTTGATTAAAGCTTCCGCTGCGAAATGAAGCTTTGGCACGGTGCATCCAACAAACCAGGTAAGTAACTCAGTTTGCCCGCGTTCCACACATCGTACACCGTGGCACATATCGTAATTGCAACGCCACCAAACCCCACCCGAATGCACCCGTTGCGAAGCGGCATGTAGCATTGCTTCACGTGTGCAAACAAAGACAGCGAGCGATGGGCGCCGTTCCGTAAAAGCACCGAGTAAAATGGCCGCGAAAATCTTACCACCCGAACCCGAATCCTAACCTCAAACCGGTCGGGTGTACTTAGAAGAGTGGCGATGTGTGCCCGCGATTTCCATCAAAACGACCAACCCCAACCTCTCTTCGATAGCAACCGAAGCAGCATACATTTTCCATAAGGCTTCCATCGCCAAAACCTCAAAAGGTCTGGTGTGTGGCTACATCTGCTCGGAAGGGTCTCTCGTCTGGTTTTTGGAACACTGTCCTGCGAACCTTACACATCCCGTATGTGTTTGTGAAGTTTTTCGGGGTGTGCGTGTCTGTTTTCCATCGCCCGGACGACTCTTTACGGCCTTTCACGGGGTTTGATCTAATCCGGGCGGAACATAGTGCTCTAATTTACAGCCCCGGGACTGTAGCCGGCACGTTCGGCAGGTTGGAAAATCGGCCCCGACCAAGGCTCGTCGTAATAGGACCGTTAAATTTAACCACAACCATTTGCAGCCTAGAGCTGGCTGGCTGCCTAGAAGAAAAAACCCCTTCGGAACGCCCTTATCGTGCGTCGAAAGAGAAATTTCGAGGATCAAAAATTAACACTTTGTTTTAAGTGGTGCTTGTGGGTGGTTGGGTTTGAAGAGTGTATGGGAAGAAAAGCCCAGAGCCAGAGCAGAGCATCAAAGGTTGCCATCGAGCAGAATGGCAAACCAGTCCGACCGAAATGCTGCTGGCCTGCAATGATAACGGAACGAACGCACTGAATCATAAAATTTCTCATTATGTCACACCCGAATGTGAATGTGGTGAATATGTTGCCCTTTTATAGCGTGTGAATGCAGTTCGTTTCCTTTTTCTGCATTCTTCACTTTTCGCAAAGATGTGTAAAGTGTACCGCACCGGCAAAACAATGTGGTATGAATTGATTTTTCTCCCCCTAGCTTCTAGGAATAGCAGGGTCACACACAAACTGTTGGCAAAAGGCAAACAAACGTGTTAAAAGACAAATCGACTACAACAACGAAACGACCAGCATAACAAATCAATACCAACGGCGAACGAGGCGACCGAACGGGAACAGAGAAGAAAGCAAAACCAAACCAAACAAAGTGATTTCAAACATTCAACAAAGTTTCAACAACCAGATCAATACGGCAGCCAGCGCCAGTAAGGAGAAAAGTCTTTTTTCCACTCGTTCTCTTCCGACCGATTTGCGCAGCTCGGACAGGGTAAAAAAACGCAGTACAACTATGTAGGCAGGTTTTTCTCGTCGCAATTCTCGAAAGAGCTGTGGCAGCTTCAGGACGCACTCTGTTGACAATGGACACAGCCGGGGCACTGTTAATCCTCCTCCAAACCACACTGTTCTAGCGTCGTGCGTTTGACTGCTCCAACGGCTACATCCATCAACTGACAGCAGTAAAACATCCGAAGGGAAATTAATGTTGCTGTGCGGTGATGGATGAAAAAGTTTTCAAACATTTTCCAATCCGCTAGGGAATCTGTGTTTTATTTATGATGAATTGAGTAAACTTTTCGTTTTTCTAATCCACCGATGATGTTAGTTACATTTTTGGGCACCAACATTTTCTCGCTCTCAGTCTCAACTCTTTAAGCCACGGTGTGTATTGTCTTGTTCGACCTCCCCCATTTTTTCTCAGCTCACATCAAAGAAAACTCAAAACATACCACAGCACTGTTACGACGCATTGCTACAATCCTTATTGTCTCACGTCATTGTGTGCCGGTGCACAGACGATACGGCATGTCAAGGTCGGTGGATGAGTACGGCAAACTGGAAACTGCTTCACGTTCTTTCAATCATTGTGTGCTGTGCAGCGATAGACGGGACGAGGCATCGAATAAAGAAAGAAACCTGCCCATCAAACAACCGAGCATTAGCACGAACAACTTGATGCCCTCGATTCAAAGCTTTGATGTTACGCTTAAAGCACATTCTGACAGCAGAAGAAATAACGCTCCGTACAGAGCCGTAATGGTCACCGTTAGGGTGGTGAAATATTTGGACAAAGCAATCTGGTCGCATGTATTATTCAGGACATTTATTGCGTACTTGTAGTGTTACTTGATACAACATCAAACTCAGCTTATCACCTTTTGCATTGAAGATTTCATCAGCACTGTGGCGATAAACCGATTGCCCAAGCTTGTCTATATTTGTCTTGTAATTAGACACGGCCTGGCACGGATTACGCACCGCAACGTGGCTGCAACGAACCGTAACGCGACGGATGTAACGCGTCGGAAATTAAATATTTATGCTACCCGTATCCGTGACGCGAATAATTAGATCAGCAAGTGGTTCTGGGGTTAATGGTTGCTTTTCAGCGGATCAGTAGCGAAACCTATATGTTTGTCTTTTTGATCCTTTCGCTATTTGTGATTTCATTTTGGCACCTCGTTTTTGTACGGTTTCCTTTAACCCGTCACATAGCACAATGATAGAACGCTTTTGTTTGTAGATTGGAGAAAGTTTTTCATTCCTTTTTTGTTGCTGATAATCATATTGTTGTCTGTGAACCCTTTATGGGTAGTAACAGTGACAAAGGAAGCGTTGAAAAAGGCGATGATTGTTATCTTCTTCGACATGAGTGATGGTAGCCACGCGTCACTTTGAGCCTGCTTTGTGATAGGAACAATGCCCGTCAAGGAAGTCCTTCGAATTGTGGCCAATCACTGTGGAAAGTAGTAATGCTTTGTTTGTTCTATATACACTGATAGTAAAATGACTGTATAGTAATAATGTATAAATAAATATTTGTACGAAGTGATACGATAATGTAACAAATTGACAATCTCATGAATTGTGCCATTAAAATGTGTACCAATCGATCTATTCCGACAAGAAAATTTGCTTGGGAGAACATCGAGCCAACTTCTGTCTTTAAAACAACTAATGTTGTTTTGCTACTTGCTCCAAAACTTTTACCGCTTGCTTCAAGGGATCTTCAAGGGAACAGCAACAACCATGGAGACGCCCGGTACCTCACCGGCTCATCCCATGGAGCCATGGAGACGCCTGGTACGCCGTAGCCCAATTATGGTCGTTCACCGATCGTTGGCCCGATACGTTTATCGGCGATCGAAATATTGCTAGGGCAGCGATAAACAACATCAATACGCACGGGCTTGTTAGCACAGCTGAGAAAATATTGACCATTGCGAGTGGTAATGGTGCAGGGAGAGACTCTCGCGTTAGTCTGACTGCGGTTCAGTGAAGCGAATCAATATCATTAAGAGTGCGACTGGCTGAAGGCTTATAGTAACGCGAAGCTTTTTATTTAAAAAAAATGGATACAAAAGTAATGATTATAACAAGCCTTGATGATCATTTTGATTTACAAAACCGTTTTAATGATACTTGAGTAAAAGAGTGCTCAAATAAAATTAAATAGCCATCATCATTACAAAGATCATCCTGACGACAAAAGCCATTAAAACCTTTCACATTAAATGGTAAATGTTGCTTGAAAAAAAAAAGGCTCCAAGCATTTCAACTATCTGAATCACATTTTATGCGCGATCGTAATTCTTCCACCGATAATACATATATTACAAAGTAACGTTCAGAAAACCATCCATCTTGGGTGCTCACATCCACCATATAAAACTGGATGCCGGTTGCCGTGGGCTAACTGTTTCTACGCGCACACATACACGAACACACGCGCGCACGAAAGCACCGAACAAAAACACCCAAGGGCGGAAAACATGCCAAAAATTCCCCAAAAACCATGCAAGTATGTGCGGCACTGGGTACTTTATTGCATTTGTTGCTTGCTGGTTGTTTCAGGCATTCCGGCCGAATGCCGAATCGTTCGTTATGGTTTACTGTTTTGGGGAGGGGAGGGAGGGGGGTGACTAAAATATTATTTCAACAAGAAGAGCTTTTCCTAACTCCTTTCGCACAGCACAGCACACCACACACACAGCTCGAGCGTGACATTTAACAGTGACAAACAGCGACGGAAGAAAAAGTAACATCAAACATCTTGAGAGAAACACTTCGGGAAGTTCGGGGCTTCGGTTGAATAGGTAGAATCCACCCCATTCCCCATTACCACCAATTCATTTTGCACAATAAAAGCAACAGTTTTACGGAGCCAGCTGAGCATGAGCATGTTTCGAGCGGCAAGAGTCTGTTTACCGTCGATTTAACACTCCTCCACGTTAGGCAGTTGGGTGGATGAGAACCGAGGGCCGAAGTAATTGAACGCTGCTCATTCAAGGTGCCCGCCAACTAACGGACAAAGTTATAATTGGGCGTGTACTGTTGAGCTTTTTTTATTCGTTTGTTTCTACCTTTAAAAAAAACTTTACTCATATCTGCGTGACGAACGGTGCGCGTAAGAGTGTGTGAAGCAAGTGGCCCATCCAATCAATATTATGTCTAGCGTTTCTTAAGTACAATGCAAATAAACATCCGCTTTTTTTGGGAAGAACTTAAAGGCGCTCTTAATCAAACAAAAACAACAAAGTACAAAAAAGTACACTAATGACAAAGCGCCATAATTTAGAGGCAGCCAGGCATAATGAAAACAGATCGCCATTTTAACGATTCTTGAAGCTTCTGCTAACCGTTTGTCTTGTGTGTGTGTGCCCTAGCTGCGTTTACGTTTTTAAATGGGACTCATTAGTATCATTACTGCTTTGGTGATGTTTTTCTTCGAAACCGGCTAAGTTATCCGATCGCAAGCCAACCACACTCACCATTGCACAATGCGTGTCATCTACAGCGAACGCAAAATTACGAAAATCGTGATAAAATGGATGACACGTAGCAAATAAAATAAAGAAAGCGCTCACCAAAAAAAAAATTCGCCCACAGGGTCAAACTTCAACAGTTTAACGCTCCACCAAAAAAAATGGAGAAAAGCTCACGCCGTCCATTCTCCACGGGATTTAATTGTTACAGGTGTTTTGCGCCCATAATTCCATTATGCAATCACCGAAAGCCCTGGGACCTGGGTCGGAGGGGAGGGAGGGGAGGGTTTTTCTTTTTCGACCGCAAGATGAAACGATAACTGGCTTCGTGCTGGGAAAGCTGTATCTGCCACCATTTGCAAAAACCGGCCACAGAATGGAACCGCTTTAGAGGTTGAATGGAAAACTCCTTACCTTTCGCCTTCTTTCTTTTCGCAACTCGAGCTATTCAGATGGAAAAACTCGGCAGCAAAACTGGTTTTGGAACGATCGCATTGCAACAGCGAAGAACAAAAAAAAAACAAGCGCCATTTTCCCCGTCCACTTTTGATGAGGATCTGCAAGCCAAGAAGCTTTTT
>KZ062636.1:88147-114314 GCA_002091835.1 Anopheles maculatus
TTCCGGCGTTTGGCGATGTGCCTGACACGGGTGACAGTAGCGAGGGTGCGTTCGGTTCGCCGCTCTCCATATTCTATGTGGTGAAGGTGAAGTTCTACCGCCTCGAACAACCCCACACAATGATTGTCAGATGCAAAACAAAACACAACAACGACTGTTTCCGAGAGCTATGTACACAAATCTGTCTAAAGTTTCACCAAAAATAGCAACTTTAATTAAACAACAATAAACAATTCTTCGTGGCGCAGGGAAACTAGCTTCAACAATCCAAAACTGTATCTCACGTGACTCACTTTTCGTTTTTGTACCCTCACCCCGAGCACCCTAACCTCTCGGAAGTTGTTTGTGCACGGATGCCCATGCAGCATAATGCGCCTTTGTTTCTGCACCACAGGATTTCCTTTCGCTGTGGTAATGCTGACTGTTGGAAGCGGGCTGCCGGTTCCTTGTAACGAACGAAGCAACAACGTGCATTGCAATTAGCTGCGGCTGCTCCTCAATCACCAATTCGCTTCTGCATCAGATGATTTCCGGCACACGTACACCGGGGAGATTACACAACTCCCGTTCGCCTTGCATGCGCTTAGTTTTATGCTGTGATGATGAACACTTTGCACCTGGAGGACGTCCTGCCCAAGTCTAGAGCAAGACCCTGCACGCGAACAAGTGCCCGGAGCTCTTAAAGCAACACCATAAATCACGATTATAAGGTTAGGATTCGGGTTGCCCATGTGGTCCACTAATCGGGACCGGACAAACACAACACACAGCGTCCGTATCAAACGGTGTACCACAGCATCCTTTTTCTCTTTGTGAAGCCACAGACACACACACAACGAAAATCGCATAAAAACACGCGCGCGGTTACAAAAGTAATAACCATAAACCAGTCCACACAGTAGACAACGCTGCACTGAGATCCGGTGCCGTTTTTTTATTCGCTCCGAGAGCGCTTTGTGTTTTGTATTCCACGTGGTTTATAAAGTTAAAAGGGAGTATCAACACAGAAGCGCTCAAAAACGAACGAACACTTGCAGTGAACCGGAAAAAGGGAATAATAAATTAAAAAAAAAGCGCACACACACACACACACACAGCTTAAAACGGTCAGGGCCGTATCGGTACGAGCAACAGCTGTGAAAACCAGACAAGAAATATAATACCTTTGCGCCCGTTACGATCCTGCCGAGGGCAACTAATAGTGTGAACTGTGTGGAACGAGGGGAGAAAACAAATCTGACACTACTCTTTTTTTGTTGCTACACCACCACCACCACCACCACAACCACTACACACACACACACACGATCGTTCTATCGAAAACACATATCCGGAAGCGAACAGAACCGTGCTACTGCTGCTCACAGCACAACCGTTACCGTTTGCCGATCGAACGCGAATGCCATCTGCTACGGATGCTAGGGCGATGCGATGCTGCCCGGTTACGGTACTACGTTTCGACAACGGTACGGCGATATCGCCATCCCCGAAAAGTCGTGCTCCAGAATCACGTGAAGTGACGACGCATCGCTCGCACTGGTTCCGGCGCGACCGTTCAGTGTACGGCGAAACGAACCACAGCGGTGAAAGAGAAAGCATCATCGGTAGTAACGGTTGCGACACGCACACACCAGCACGCAGCCGAAAGATAAATGCCGATGCGACAAAGGTTTACTTGCAAAACGCATCACACTGGCTCACGTGCTGAAGCAACAGTCAAAAAGCTATTCCGTGCCGTGCCGGATGTGGAAAGCTTTTCGGACGACTCGTGTACAGGGTGGTTCGGTGAAAGCTTTTCGGTAGAAGCGTTCGCGTGACACTGAGCGAGTGTTGTGTGGTGTAATGTTGCACTACACATCAAGTCACCCATGAGTGTGGCTCGAGATGGTGAGTGCTTTTTGTTTTGGTTCTCTTTTTCTTGAATCATGCGAGCGGGACCGTGTGTGGAGTTCCCATTTTTTGAGTGTTGTAAAAAATATTCGTATCGAAATGCTGTATTTATACTTCAAGAGCTGTTAGTTAATATAAACAGTGTGATAATTTATTCAGTTTAAGTAAATATTTCTTCTCTGTTTTATTGTGTTACCAACCAACAGTAAACACCTTTTACCGCACAAAAACAACTTCCCCCCCGAAAAAACACAAGTCACTCGCCCGTAGGGTAGATTATAATTTCCTGAAATAACAGATAGTCCCTACAGATTGTCGCTGCTTTACTTTCTCGGAACAAGTGCGAAACAGCACAGGTATGCCGGAGTTTGCTAAATAAACAGCCTGTGGGCTGTTAGACTCATACAAGCACACGCGTTATGTCCATCGGTATGCCAGCATCACAGCGCTCCGGTGTTTGTGTGTAGATTAGCTTTCTAGCTTCCTTCCATTCCGCCAAAAACCTTACCGTCCCGTATCGTAGCTCTTTGATCTAAAAGTTCCCGGACCAAAGGAAGAGATCGGTTCGGAACCGTTTTTTGGCTGCCGTGGGAAGGTTTTTTCGTGTGTACTGACAAGATGGATAGATTTCGGAGGCATGCACACACACACACGTTGACTTTTGGTCGGTCTTTATGAGTAACCTTCAAAAGTTAAGCACTCTAGCCGGTCCGATAACTACTGATGGAGGAAATGAAGCGTACAAAAGGATAGAGTTTCCGGCTGAAATGTGATTTGGAACCTAGCTTTGGGGCGTTTGGCACAGAACGGAAGCACTGTTGAGTTGAAAATCATTATAAATCGTTACAAACTTTATGTTATGATAAAACAGCTTTAGTTTTGCATCCAGAATTGATTTGATATATTACCCCTGAAGGTATGCAAAACGCCTAAATCTATGCTATCTGCCCTTTAGTACTCTTTTTTCTTATCATTTTAGTATATTAAAGGATTAAGTATTGTTGTAAACATAATTTGCCTAGTATGTGATTAGGAAAACATTCTTTCATCCAAAAACTAAGAAATCATCATTGTCAGATAAATTTTAATCCATTTTAATGAGCGGATTCCACTCATATTTCAATCCATTCAACGGCTTTCTTCATCCGAAATCCCAACACACCTGACAACGATTCAACCTAAAGATGTCATAATCAATCTACCGATAAGCTGCTTCAGTCATATTTTTAAAGCTTTGCAAAACTTTCCCCTGAGCCCATCGTTGCCCTACAAATTTCACGCTCGTGCTAAACGGCCGGAAGCATCGTACAAACTTTTCAATTCCTACAAAATACGACCCCCAAAAGTAGGGTTCTCCGTTTGCTTACCTTATTCTTGTCACGTACCATTCGGGTCAACACGGACAATCCGCATACTGCAGCCGGCAGTCAGGAAAACAGGACAGGAAATCAAAGCGAACCCACCCCGTTTTCACCCCGTTCGATGTATAGCGCCTGTCTTGCGATTATCTTCCACTGGCTGGTGTAATAAATTGCATAACCTCAAGCACCCTGCCATGCAAAACTTGTGCCGACTGTAGCACAAACTTGCAATTACATAACTCCTTTTTTGGGGCTGGGAAAATCTCAAAACTCGTAGCTAGTAATTTGTATTCTGTGAAGTGAATTTAAAAAACACACTTCACCTCCCACACATAAAGCACAAAACATCCTCAGACACCTTTATTGCTATTGCAGTAGAAACGTAAAAGCCATCGCATAATGAGCAAATGAAGCGTACTCTTCTAAATTTGCACCCTTTTCACGGACCGCTGTGCCGGGGATGCTGAGAACAGAATTAATCCCATCGCTCCTGCCATTCCGGCACACGGAAGCGAGTGTTCTACGATGGGCGAAAATAACATTGCCTCGATGCTGAACGTGATTCTATTCGCTTCATTTCGGCATTTGCTGCATGCAGGCTTGGTGGTTGAGGGAGGAAGATTGGTTGGAAGGGGAACGATCACTAGCTGCTGATACTGCAACTTTCCGGCTCTCACCGTAATCTGCTCTAAGAGCATCCCAACCACCAGCAGCACACAAAAAAAAGCCACCACCCAGCTGACAAATAGTGCTTGAGAAAAAGGTTCAGCTGTGCCCTGGGAAGACTTGCGAAGACTGCTTCGCTAACGAACCAATCGATCGTGTGGCGGTGCGCTGTGTCGGTGGCGGGTTGGGTTGAACTTTCTTCACCGAACACTTCTAACTTCCTCGGCGCTTTTCTTGAGGTTTCAACGCTTTCTGCAAACATGATGCGCTGCATGCATGCCAACCACCGTCCGTAAAATTCGGTAGTTCAAGTGGTTCCGTTGCTCGAGCAGGCCCGGTGGTTTTGTGTGGAACCATTTCACTATCAGAACAATGCGTATGCCCACCAGGCTGGAGATTGTGGCTGGGTATTATTTCCGTAACGCTTTATTTTAATACCTGCCGTCCGGATGGGGCACGTACCGCACGGGTGAGAAGCGTACCGGGCCCCCTCGCTGTAGAGTGAAATTTCTTCATCAAACAATGTTGTCCCAAAAAATGCTGCGTGCCGTAGAAGTAGAGGAAACTTTTCTGCCCCAGTTCTGTCTTGTGGCGCTGCCAAACAATCAGTTTCTCGTTATCGTTTACCTCAACCAGGTCGTCAGGATGAGATGAACCAAAACGATACGGACGCTCTGCAGCTGCCACTTATCTTTGCAACGCTGGATAATACGCCATTTAATGGAATATGAATTTAAATAAACGCAAAGAAAACACACTTTCCCTTTTTGCATGCGGTTTCTTTCGCTTGATTTTCATTGCTTTAGTATTATGCAAGGATTATCTGGCACGTGAGCTTCACGTGTTGTTTTGCATGATAATCGAGAGGAAGCCATGTTTTATAGTACCACAAAGTGGTTTTAGAGTAAAAAGGAAGCATGCAATGAAATTATAATAATTCAATTTGTAAAACAAAAGTGAATATTTAAGCATTTTAAAGCTTTTTCATCACACAGGTTAAGGAGAAGATGGAAGGGAAACCACAAAGCGTGCGATTTAAAGGATATCTGTTCACCTCTCAACTGCGTTCGTTTTTAATTTGTTAAGCAAATCGCAACCCCTCATTTGTATGCACAGAAGCTCGAGCAATTTATTCGAAGAGTTGTGTTTTTAATTTTCCTTCACACCGAAGCATGCGATACAAGGGGCATAAAAGGCTAAACATTTTTATTGTGGCACAAAATACAATAAAATATTCAAACGGGTTGATTTTTCTTCTGGTTTTAACAACTAATATTTTTTTATTTCACACATTCTTTTAACCATTGTCTTAAAAATCGGTTTTTTTTAACAATTTGTGGCATTTAACAGAAATATATTCTTTATCAACTGAAAAACAAACTCTTTTCTTGGTTCTTGCCATGAACCACCATGCGTCTCCATCACTCAACAGTATTTACCTTGGATAATGACATAATATTTAGTTTACATTATATTTTATCTAAGATTTTACCATTATTAAAGCAGACGATTCACATAAATTTGGTTCTAAAGTGTTCATCAACCTGAAATAAAATTTTGTTTTCTATATAAATATCTTTCTCCAATGAGCCACCATGCGCCTCCATCATCCTGCGCAGTGTCCCTTTTCATGCACTTTTCATCAACATTAGATCCCGCCTTCAGCCGAGTGAACAGCGCATTAAACATTTGATTCAGTAGAGCTATAAAACCTGTTTAGCTACATATGGTAATATCACACGAAAATAGGCGAAACGTCGAATAGAGCACCGCCCGTAATAAAATAAATCCTTATTAAGCTGCATTATGCACAAAATTCGAACCCATTCTTCCCTGCTGTTTGCTTTGAGAGCAAATAAAATGTAAATAAACCATCAAACCAGACACACACACAAACACGACACACTAGCTGGAATGAATCGTACTTGCGTAACAGATTAAGTGTAACATCCCGAAAGCTGCACCCCACAACCGAATCGTTATAATCATCAATCGGAATTGCATTTCGTGTCGTAAAGTATCAGCCCGGTTCGGCTTACCGGCTCGTACAATTCGCATCCCCGCTGATAAAGTGCCAATTGATTGGAAATGATTTTGTCGGTGAAACTCGAACACACCGAGGCATCGATAACGCTGGTAAATTGTACCAAACCGTAACTATGGTCGAACACATCAAAAGGGCAAAATCTCGGTCCATCCTCACCTTCCTCCCAATGCCCAGTTGGTGGTGTGCCAGATGCGAAAACATCGCATAACCACCCTGTCGAGATCGTGTCTTGCTTACAGATAAATGATAGGCCCAAGGATCATAACGAACGAACCTCTCACTTTCGGCCCGGTTTTGGGTATCGGATTATCATCCTGCGAGATAAGAGGGAGAGATGGGCAAGGTGGAAGGGGAGATTGGGAATTACTCTCTGTGCTAGACACCAGTAGACACCGACAGACATATCATCCTTGTGTGGAGGCCCCTTTTTCTGGTAGGTACACGCGCTCCGGATGTCTTTAGATGAACGACCCAAGCAGGCGAGGGCCCATATTTGGGGCATGGGAAAATGCTACAAACACCACATTAAACACGTTTGCCTGATGCGATCAGACGCACAATGTGTGATGGCACTTCGTTGTCGGACATAATGGATATGCTGCTGCTCGAGGTCATAAATCTAAGCTGCTGCTGCTCTCTAGAGGGTTGAGGATGCTAGCAATGAGCCGACAGGCCATTGCTTACAAAACATTACGCAATAAATCGTTTATAGGAAGAGCCTTACCGCTTTTAAGAGGTCATTGAACAAAACCATATAAAATAAATCTACCTTATGTGCGCCATTTTTATCCCATTTTATTCAAATCTAACGCAAACATTGAATGCACACGCGTAAGAGTAATTATAAAATTTAATTTCATCACCCAAAAACTTTCGCCAGTCGATAAACAAACCCCACCCGGACCCCGACCAGAGCGCAGACTTTTAGTTTGCATAATGAAATCAATTTGGTGGCTAACTTTATGGAAACAAAAACTCATTCCCTATGCATGATGCTGCTGGTGCTGCTGCTGCTGCTACCATCTGGCATTGGAAGCGAGTGCTGTGGTCGATTACTACCATTAAATAACCACCCGAAAAGCTCCTCCCACAGGCAGCACCGTACACATGCTCGCAGTCGCACACAGTAAACAGAACATGTTAATTTAAGCACCGGGTCGAGGATGGATACAATAAATACACATCCACACACAGGCAAACGCCGTACCGTTCCAATCTGCCACGAGCGTCGGTAAACATTCCACAAGTTTCTATTTAAGCAGAGCATTGAGAAAGTGCAACAATTTGTACATGACGGCTTAGCCGCCATTGTTGCTAAATGAGGTTGATGCACAAGGGCGCGAGTACTGTTTTCGTACTGCAAATCAATCCATGGTTTCCTGGGAAAAGAAGGTGAACCAAACAGCCCAACGGTACGGCGGGGAAACTTTCGAAGAGCACTCATTTCCTTTACCACTACTGCTGCTTTCCTTTGGCATAATGATTGATGATGGAACGAAAGCGACCCACGGACGATACCTTACGGTGAAAATGAGCTGCAATACATGCTATCGTGCACACATATCGTGTGCGATTGTGATCGAAAGATGTACAAGTGCAAATAAATTCTTCCACACAGCCGGTGTGCATCGATTCGATTCCGATTGATCCCGAGAAATCATTATGAAAAATGTCAAAACCATTCTTTGGATAGAAATTAAAAGTGAAGCGAAAGTTCATTAAAATCGTTTAGATTATGGTTGGGAAAATTCTCGATATCGAAACAGACGATTAATTTTCCTTCCGCGTGTGTATCGTTAGCAACACACAACTAATGTTCTCCCCTTTGTGGGGTGTAGAAAAACATGGCATCCTACTACTACGACTACTACTACTACTGCTTGGTTTAGTTATGCAAAGCAGAGCAAATAGGCAACACTATCCCGACCGGGAGCAGGATGGGAACGACAAGGATCAGGTATCGATTTTTTGGCCATCCTTCTTCACAACTGCACACTGACCTACATCGGAGGCACGAATCGCCCATTTATTGCCGCTCGAGCATCCACCGTGGCAGCCATCGTTAAGGCGTGATGAGGTACACACGAGACAAAACACGTCACATTCACCGTCTGTCACCGCACCTGCAGCACCGAGACACGAGCCTCACCGAGGGTTCTGGTAAACAAACGAAATGATAATACAAATCGTCACACTAGGACGCACCGGAAAATGAACCGAGCCATGTGCGCCCAACATTTTGTCAACTCGGGGAAGCCAAACGCGAGTGGGAAAAACCACTCCATTTCCATGGGTCAGCAAGCCCGAACGCTGTAGATTGTTGGAAGGGAACACATTTTTGTTGGTTGTTGTGTGTGTGTGTGTGTGTGTGTGTGTTGAGTGGTGCAACTTTCCCAACAAGGGGCTTATTAACGCGTTGTTTAACGCTTCATTGGAAGACGTGGTGTTGTGATTGGCGTGCGGTAACAACCTGCGAAGAATATTAATTAAACCTTGGGTAGCTTCATTTCGTGATGCAGCTGACGGTGATGAGAAAACTAATAAATTATGTTTAGAACATGTAATTAAGTATATGGAACATATGTTTTTCTTTAAAAATACATACAGAAAAATCTATAGCCGTCGAATATAACACAGTTTCCTACACATTAAAGCCTTCTTTGCATCTTTATATCAAGTATTTTTACCTCTCTTTATTAACAATATTTTAATCAAAAACCTATCGCTATCAAAACTCGCTTCTACTGATCCTTTAGTGCGCCATCCACTTAACACTACTACAAACTACCATGCGCCTCCATTAATTGCACTTTATCTCTGCTCGTCAATTTCAAAAGAAACTATTAACCCACAATTAGCCATATTCTTTGATGCATTCGTATATATACACCAGTGTAAATGCATTTACTCTCCATTTCATGCTCAAACCACTACACACTTCGGGCAACTGCTGCTACGATATTGGCTGCAGTTATCGGCAGCCGGACGAACCACGGCAAGGATACGGACATTCAATATATTGGCAATTGGTTTTACCATGTGTGCCTGGTGTGCCTGGGTACAACCTTACCCACTTGGGCCGGATTGCACTTGAAGCATGCAAACGAATAAGGTCAAGTGTAGTGCTGGCGAAACGTGTACCAAGCGTAGTACAAATCTGTTACAGCCGTCAGGTGCAGATACGGAGCGTGTGTAGGAGAAAGATTTATAGCACTACTAGTACTGCTGGTACCGTGTTCAGGCTACCGTACGGATGCCGCTTCGTTGCTTGACGTGATTGTGGCAATGTGTTGATATTATGCTCCCAGAAGCGGATTATGTCTGCTGAAAGTGTGCTATTGAAGCGAGCTAAGGCACATCGTACAATTCAAAGAGCAACCGTAAAGCTCTGCCATCGAGGTGGACGGCCCCATGGGATGTTTAAGGTTAGTTTTAATATTTATAATACGCTCCCGTGGGGGGAAAAACTACCAGAAACTCTCTAACGAATTTACATTCAAGTCATTGCACTAAATGCGTTATTTGAACCCCCTGAAGTAGCTCTGTGTGCGCACCTGAGGGCAACTAATAAATAAACCGGTTAGCTCACCTCACCGACCCCATACCGTCGTTTTTGGGCTATCAAAACTCGCTTCTACTGATCCTTTAGTGCGCCATCCACTTAACACTACTACAAACTACCATGCGCCTCCATTAATTGCACTTTATCTCTGCTCGTCAATTTCAAAAGAAACTATTAACCCACAATTAGCCATATTCTTTGATGCATTCGTATATATACACCAGTGTAAATGCATTTACTCTCCATTTCATGCTCAAACCACTACACACTTCGGGCAACTGCTGCTACGATATTGGCTGCAGTTATCGGCAGCCGGACGAACCACGGCAAGGATACGGACATTCAATATATTGGCAATTGGTTTTACCATGTGTGCCTGGTGTGCCTGGGTACAACCTTACCCACTTGGGCCGGATTGCACTTGAAGCATGCAAACGAATAAGGTCAAGTGTAGTGCTGGCGAAACGTGTACCAAGCGTAGTACAAATCTGTTACAGCCGTCAGGTGCAGATACGGAGCGTGTGTAGGAGAAAGATTTATAGCACTACTAGTACTGCTGGTACCGTGTTCAGGCTACCGTTCGGATGCCGCTCCGTTGCTTGACGTGATTGTGGCAATGTGTTGATATTATGCTCCCAGAAGCGGATTATGTCTGCTGAAAGTGTGCTATTGAAGCGAGCTAAGGCACATCGTACAATTCAAAGAGCAACCGTAAAGCTCTGCCATCGAGGTGGACGGCCCCATGGGATGTTTAAGGTTAGTTTTAATATTTATAATACGCTCCCGTGGGGGGAAAAACTACCAGAAACTCTCTAACGAATTTACATTCAAGTCATTGCACTAAATGCGTTATTTGAACCCCCTGAAGTAGCTCTGTGTGCGCACCTGAGGGCAACTAATAAATAAACCGGTTAGCTCACCTCACCGACCCCATACCGTCGTTTTTGGAGAGCGCATTCTACGGCTGCTAGTAATGGAAGGCATCAAATCAAGCTTACAATCTATGCACTCTACCGCTTTAGCTATTTTCTTCATCAAGAATAGCTTTATCGGAGAGTGAGTGAAGATAAGCACAGCACAGATTGTTACTTCGCTGATGCATTTCGTTTCCATTATGCTTTTCAAGAGTTGAGTGTCTACTGTGTCCTCTAAATATTTTATAATGTATCTCATCAAATTTAAGCTTCAATGCCACTCGGTTCCGGTGAATGGGTCGACGATTCAAACGCCGGCCTTATTGAGACCTAATTTATCTAAGCCTCCAAACTGTTCCACCTCACTGCACTCCATCAGCCCGTAATGCGTTCAATTTAATGTGACCAATTTTTCACGATCGAGGATGCCGAAAACATACAAAAAACACACACACACACACAAAGAGACTCAACCGTCACAAGCAATAACCCATCGGTGCGTTTCATCGTTCGAGATCGTCGGCAGTGCGGGCTCGATTTAATTTCATTTGCCCGATTCAATTGGATACTCTTCACAGTTAACACAGAAAGCTCGCAAAGGAATCCTTACCCTCCCGAAAGGACTTTTGTGTCGCCTTTTTTGTTTGATCCGCACGATTCTCTCGCTAGTCCTTCCGATTCCGCGACGCAGAACAAGTTGCTTTAAACGAGCAAGCTAGGCAAAAGGCTGAAAAATAAATGTAATATCGCAAAGACGCCTTAGATGGCGGCATTGAATAAGTTTCGCGTCAAAAGCGAGTGGCTGATGGTGGGGGTATACGTCGTCCTCGCTTTACCTTGAACACCGAAACCACAAAATCGTCAACAAGTTGCAGAAGAAGTTGATGGATTTTGCGCTATTCATTTCAATAACAGCGGGTTTTTACGGTTGCCGCGGATCAGAATGAAACATTTATGGTAGCTCAATGGGCGGGGGATGAAGTAAGAAGCTCCAACCCAATACAGTAACGCGCATATTGAGCGAAAATTGCTTTAGCTCTGTAACGGAAGGAAGAAATCGTTTAAAAAGTTATAATTGGAACGAAACATGTGCGGGAATCATGCTTCCCGATCACATACCGCGAATGAAATAAAGAACCTTTTTAATGTGAAGAATGTTTTTTAATACACTTTTTTTTTACAACTAAAACACTGGCACCGCCTAAACCTTAACATTAGACACACAGGCCCGTTTAGCAACGAAACTGTTCGACCCAACAAACGGCCGACGGTCCCAAGGATTCTGCCCACAACAAAACCATTAAAAGTGGCTCAAAACAGTGATAAAATTCGGACATAAGCCCCCGGACACATAATTTTGGAGCTAGTCGGGCTTTTGTTTTTCTCTGGCAGCCAACTTCCACCCACCAGAGGTTGATGTCCGCTGCCTCGAGTGATTGTAACAACCGAAAGATGGCGGTCGTAAATTAAACTCCATAGGTTACAACTCCATCAAAATGGACGCATATTTTCCACACCGAAAAAGAAAAAACACACTCAAAATTGGTGAGAGGAAAAACCAGGAAAGGACAGTTTATTGGGCGGCCATCAAAAGCTGCCCGGCTTATGTGAATGTGTCGGTAGGAATAATTTACAAACTTTAATCCTTGTTGCGCACTATTTATAGCACCTTTATAGCACCGGCCAACCTGGAACGATGCTTTGTGTACGAAGTAAGTAAGTTTATGGTATGGATTAGCTCTCTAAATCGGTTTTGCTTCAATGTGCGTAATAATTACGTCGCAGCCCAGACAAACCCACACAAACAAAGAATGGTTCTTGTGGGTAAGATTCAGTCAAGCGAATCGGAGACAAAGCACCGGCAGCCACTGGACCACATTCTGTATCAGCAGATTCTTCTGTCAGGCGTACCTTTGCTTACAGGGCAACATTTGCAAAGTCTGGTTAACCTTTTCGGGTGTCCCAGCTCGATAAGACAACACTCTTGACCTAGTTCCACCACAACCTCAACCAACGCAAAACAAGGGGATGTAAAGTACACTCGTCAAGCCTACGCTACATTCAATTTATTGTACAGTTCGATCCGGGTGAGTTCGGCCCAAGGCACTCCTTTTGTTCGGGTGGATGTTTGTTCAGAAGTACTTTGGTAAGAAAAATCGAAGACACAACGCGCGCGTGTGTGTGTGGCATAATTAAAGACACGTGACATTCGTGTCGTTTTCGGTTCGAGAAACCACATTAAACCGCTCGAATTGGATGAAATGGTTTCGTTTGCTGAATTTTACATTTCTTCGAACACTTAAACGTCACGCGTAACGAAAGCCGCCTATCATCAAATCGATAAGGATGCGTTATAATGCGTAACGATTCGTTTGAACGAGAAACCTCCGTGGAAAAAAAGGGCAAACAATTAAACTTGTTAAAATAAATTGTTCAACCAACGTATAACCTTTAGCATATTGCATTCTTCGCTTACCATCAGCCCGACCGTTCAAACGTTCCCGGTAAAGTACATAACTTTCTTGGTACGTATTCAAAATGAACGGCGTATCGATTTACTCCAACCTTCCACCAATGCGTTACCGAAGCCATTATCGCCAACTCTGACTGACGATCGAGTATCGGGGCGTCTCCATCGGTGTACACACCCAGTCAAACAATCAACAAACACGTCCCGACGATACGACAACACACAGCCCCCACCGGTGCGCCCGACTTTCCAACATCCGTTCCAATATTTTTGTCTTTTCCCCCGTTGTGAATAAATTTCCTCGTACAGCGTTTCTGTGTATCTCGGCTTTTCCCACGTAACATTATACCGACCCGGGAGACGGCTGCACGAAGCAAATTGAAACATTCCAACCGTACCTTCATCCATCCGTCGGCAGTGGCTTGGGCAGAGATTTTCCGAGAGTGTGCCACGCCGGGCCGATAGCCGGAAACCTGAACCACTGCTTCTTCCGCGACATCGGCAAGACAGTATTTGCCAGCCGCAGTCTGTTGTCGAACCGTGCTCAACCGATGGCGAGAATACTCGGTCGCTCTGTTTGATGTGCTGCCGGACATGGTGCTGCCGGACAGATATTCTTCGGCGTTCCAAAATACCCCGAAGGCTTCATTCCGGGTGTTATTGTTTCCTGCGCTTCCTGCATGTTCTTGGCATGTTTATAGCACCCGCAAAAGTCGTGGAAACGTCTTGTACACGGATGCTTGTCGGGATTCGTACAGCGCACGCAAACACATGCTGGTGATAGAAGTTTGTTTATGGCATTATTTAGAATGCAATTTGGAGCCCACATCTTCGCCGCAGATTTGCTCCTACGCGTCCTTATTGAATATTGAAAGTAATGAGACGACTTACGATCTCGTACTGGGTATTCATTTTCGCAACGAACGCATGTCGACGAATCACGGTCGGATGGTCATATCGGAGCAGATTCTGCTCGCCACCCATCAACTGTCAGCCGTACCATCGTACGTACGCTCCACGCCGATGTAACGATTATGGGACACTGGAGCTTACCCATGGAGTGGTGCTGGCCCATACGAGATTCAGTCAGCTGAGACCTTTCGCTGTGTGTGTGTGTTTCTGTTTTTTTTTTTTTGTGGTCCTTGTTTACTCTTGTTCTAGTCATTAGAATCATTCGCACGTGAACAAGTCACGTCAATGTACGGTGACATGTAACGGGCCCCGAAAGCAGAATACACACGCCGTCACAGGAATCGATGTCAGGGGTTCCGCCTATGTCACACATACGGCCCGCCCAGATCGTTGTTCCTGATGGCAGCTAAAAACAACACCCACTGTGTTTTTGTACCTCCCAACTCTCCTGTCCTTTCCCGTCCAGCACTAGCACTAGTGGGAGTACTCGACATGCGAGCAGTTGTGTCCTTACTCGCCGTACAGTGCAATACTAGGGATACTGCGGATTATTCTCTCGCAGTAGAATTCCAGTACACGTTCTTCTTTTTCATTCATTTCACCCCAAAGTCCTTAACAGTGCAGAACTCGTCAAAAGGACACGGACAACGCTTCACCGGTCCCGGACTCGTAACAGGGAAATGGTGAAGTTTTACTGACATCTGAATAACATGGACGATGTCGGTCTTATCTGACGCATCTGTACAGCGATGGTGGAATGCCATCTGCCACATGCTGTCCCGCACCGACCACCCATCCTTAAGCACCGAAAGCAGACCGAGATTAGTCTGGCCGGTGTGGCTAGGAAAAAGTTCGTGCCAACGAGGTCCGCTTTACTGCGATTATCTCATTGCTGATGCCCTGTTTGACAGCAATAGGATTCGTTTTGGAGGGTGTTTTGGGGCGGGGTGAGCGAGAGGGGGAAGAGATGCCCATTTTCCGCATCCGATGACTGCCGTGGCAAGTTTTAATAATCCTCACCGGAGTTCGGTTTAACTCCGGGTCTGGGTCCTCATAATCATAAATAAGGCTACCTTAACGACCGGGTTTTTTGTTTCCTTCACGTTTTTCCGGCTCTTTTCTTGCGGTGTCTATGTGTGTATATGTGTGTCGATGTGTGGCCATAAAAGACTCGCGTCTAATAACTTATGTCATTTGTTTGATTTTGATTTCAGATCTACCTTAATGACAGCGTATTAAGGATTAAGATAGTGGTGGATGAGATTAGATAAGGGTAATTATCATTAATTTTCGATTTCGACGTTGTTGGTTGTGGTCGTTTATACTGTCGCTTTGCTGTGTGGTCTTCTAACGACCGAAATAGCATGCTGGATAGAGTGATTGTCTCACACGCTGATGATAGGCCGTTCAAATCCCACACACGCTGCTCAGCACAGTATCCCTTGGAAACCTTTTTCTGTTGATTCAATATGCTTTAAGCACACTTAATATGTGTGATTTGTTTGATCTCTCACTGAAGAGATCCGTCTTGTGCACACAGACACACACAGACCTTCCCACATATGTCTTTGTTCTCACAGCAAACTGTGTTTTACTACGTGCCCGGGTAAAACTTTGGCCCCTTCGTCTTCGTCTGCCTGGGATCTTGGATGGTAAAGCAACCACAAACCACCACTACTGCCACCACCATCCCGCCAGTCTATAATCTCTCTCACCTTTTGTGGTCAGCAGCAGCATGTGTCTGGAGACACGTGTCTCGAAAAACCATACGCGTCCATATTTGATTACGCTTCATTCGTACTCAAACAGCCCCACACACCTGGGAAGGGTTGAGGTTTTATCGGGGGGTTGGATTTCGGAAAACCTTTTTTGCCCTCGCCACTTCCAGGTAAAGCTTCTGGAACATCTTTCATTACGTTTTAGCACCACCGGTAGCGGAGTCGTCTTTCGTCCTTCCAGCTAAATGTGCAACCTCTGTAAAGGTTATAAATCTGTTTCAGTTGCCATGAGATGGTTTATGGGAGATGATTCCACCACAACTCTACCAGCAGAAAGAACCAAAAAATGTGTAGAAAAACAGGTAAAATCCAGCAAACGCAGCAAAGAACACGTGTGTGCGTTGGGCCCTGCTCGCGGATGAATTGTTTCATTTACACGGGGCCGACCCAACATGCACAAGTTGGGCAAGCAAGGTTAGACGGTTTCGGATGAGCCTCTCTTGCCACTTGGAATCTGCAATATCTGGTGCGCCCTACCTTCCACCACCGTTTGTCTCTCGCTCCCATCCGATGTGAAGATAAAACTTTTCCCTCTCTTCTCGTTCACTACGTTTCCCATCTCACCGTGCAACCGATTTGTACGCACATTACTCGGAAAACAATTTATCGTGCAGTAAAAACGCTGGTGCGTTCTGTAAGCCTGGAGGGGCCAGCAAATCAGCACACTCCCAACCAGGGCTTCCCTATTGAGATTGAGGAAGAGCTAAGGGTAGACGGGAAAAGAGGCAGGGGAAGTTTGGTATTCTTTACTTTGCCGAACGATTTAATATGGAACGGTTGCGCTCTCGTGCTCATAAGAGCGCCTGGCCGGGTACGAATCCTTCTCGCTACCGGGACAAAAAAAGTTCACCAACAGTGAACGAGCAAGGGCAAATTTTAGCAGCCTCAAAATTCGGCGAACTGTTTGAAGCTTTTTCAATCGCACAAAATAGACATCCGTCGATGTATTGAGCGAGATAAATTATTTCCACGAAGCAAGCAAAGATGAAGCGGTACAAAGCACAGAAAGAAGCGGCCGTGTATATTATCTTAGCAGTACAAAGGAAAGTTTTTTGTTCCAGGTTCAGGTTGAAAAGTCTAGAATCAAAAGTTAAGATAAATCATTCGAATTCACGTGCTTGTAGCAACATAAATAATGCCAGAGGAAAGGTTGGTTTTAATAATGTTCTCGTCTAAACATGCGCTTTTTAGAAAAACATTTGCGCTCCGAGCGCTCTACAGTACACACAGTGCAGTGTCATACAGAAAGGGGACAGGTTATCTGCAAGCACACAATTAATAACCATCCTCTCTCTCTCTCTTCTTCCCTCGTTTTGCACATCCAATCCCCAATTAAGCGCGTCACACCCAAAAACCCACGTTTCTAATTGCAAATGTGCCAGCAAAAACGTTACAATTGATACAAAGACCGTACCACCTCGTTAGTTCGTTTCTGGGCTGGCTGGAAGGACAATAAACAGGCACGTGTGTGTATGTGTGTGTTCGCCGATGGCACCCACCCTTAATGACCCACATTATCGTTGAAGCTGCAAATTTAGCAATTAGCAAATGGTGGCAACTTTTCCGTTCACGGACACACACCCAAAATGGAGCGCAAATGCCTTTTTCAGCTTTTCTACGTGTCATTTACTGCTAAGAAATTGGTACAATTTATTTATCAATATAAATACGTAAAATTGAATTCAAAATTGCTTCCCTAACACAGCACAATCACCGGTCTTTAAGTGTAAATGTTGTTAAAGGTAGATAAAAAGCTCACCACTTTACGATCTTTATTTAACACTCGTGCGAGTGCCGGAATCTCGCACAAATTCGCATCAGTGCAAATAAAAACGCAAACATCAGTTCATCGCCCATCATGCTCGGGGAGGGGGTGGTTTATGCTGTTTGGAAAATTAAACGCAAATAAACGACGCAATCGATAAAAACACACACCCACCGGCCTTTCGTAACAGCCTTTATGACCGACCTGCTGATTGCCCCAAAACCGGAGTTCGAATCGTCGATACACAGTCATAGCGAAATGTGTGTTGAGCAAGATTGAACTGCTTTTTTCCCTTCTGCTTCTTCTTTGCATAACAAACGCATTGATCGGTCGTCGAAGCGGACATTCAGTGATACAGTGTATGTCTCAGTTCAAAATTACCTTTGCGCGGTCGTTAAATCCTTATCCATCGTTCAGTTTGGCGTTGATGTGCTTGGGGTACGGGCGATACGATGAATACGATGGAAGCTTTTCGGGTGCCAACACCCGCGTTCAATGTACTGCTCTTGACACTCTTAACACACGCGTCGCACACGTATCACAAACACCGTTTGCACCGTTTCACTGCTTCATTATGTAATTTACATCGTTTCCCTTAAGTTTCCCACACGCGGTTCTAAGGAGGTAAAGAAAAACCGAGGCAAAAAGCACCCCATTAATGACCATAAAAAGCAATACTAACGTGACATTCGGCTGGGGCGACTATCGGTAACATCCGGATGAATTATTATTTACACTGCTTTTATAATTAGCTTTTCTCACAAACACAAAATAGCTTGAAAGAACAATATCGTGGCAATTAATATTTGATCTGATAGGCTCGCAACGAAACACTCTTGCACGAGACACGATACACAAAAACAACACACACTTGCTGGCCACCTAACTTGCGGACGTGTTGCGTTTTTTGACGTCCAATTTACTTTACTTGTCCACTCCCAAAACAAGCACACGCTATGGGTTCGTTTTCTAGGGTTGAATGCTTTTTTCTGACCCCGTTTTTGTGATCTCCAGCAACAGCAACACCTCCCCTAATTGTGGTCAACCGTCAGCACGAACAGTATCGTGCACCAACAGCTAGCGTTCACACTCTCGCATAACAACCTTAAGAGACCTAGTTTTCCACTGCATTTCCTTCTGTTTGCTACGACCCTTTTTTTTCGATAACCTCCCAAAACTCCCGAACTGCAAAGTCATTGAGTTCCTGACACTACAAAACTACCACTTCCGGGTACCGTTTGGGATCCGAAAAACAATGGATCGTCCCAAAACTCACTTCAGCTTCGTGTTCAGTACATTCGCGACATTCAGGAAAATGCACAGTCGCCAAACTACACCATTGCAGATGATGTTTCACACCAGACTGAACGACGGTAGCTGTGTGGTTCAGCGTAGCTACCAGCAAACGAAGCAGTGATGGCGCGCGAAAATGAAACCGAGACCGAGACGGCACCGAACCGACAGAACGGTGAAGCACGGTTGGGCGTGTTTGGGCTGGTCCATCCGTTCGGTCCATCGGGCCCGTTCCTGCCTACACTCATACCGAGTTACCGAAACGTACTGAGAGGTCTCGTGAGATAGAGAGAGAGAGAGAGAGAGAGGGATGGGTTGGGAGACACGAGGAACAATTACGAAGATGCCGGCTTGACGCTCAAGAAAGCGCGTTCATTCATGCTTTTCGTCGCAGCGGGAACGCCACAAAGAAAACAGTCAAGTGACAGAATAAAAAAAAAAAAGGAAAATTGTTTCTATAAATCATCCACCCAAGTGGCGGTGATTTTGTTGACATTTAACGGGGATTAAAATTGATGGAAGATGACAAAAGCTTGAATTTTAAATTAACATCAACGTGATTAAATATATTTCACACGCGGGACACTCCATTGAAGGAAATTAGTTTGAGACACATTTTATCCGGGTTTTACAAGTCTTTTCTTTAATATTTTAAAATGAATTTATCAAAGCATTTTCATTATTAAAATACGTATTAGAATTGTAATGTACTGTGCGTAAAGAACGCCTTAACTCACGTGACGTTGTCGAGTCCGTCGCCTAGCAATACAACGCTGCACACGTGAGTTACCCGAACGGTACGCGCCGTGAGTGACTGTTTGAAAGACAAAATGAGTACCGTGCTGCTCGTTCCGTATAATAGCATTTACGAAGCTTTTAATCGAATTGCTTCGGCATTAGAGCGAGAAACAGAGAGAAACACCGACACGCACTCACTCACTCGCTCATCAAACTTTACTATTTCGTCGTTTGATCGTGGCTTTCGAGCGGATGCTTCTTTGTTTCTGTTTTCTATCACCATCATTTTTTTTTCGAGTACCGCCAGCCCAGTTTTTGGCGGGTAAACACACCTAAACGCAGTGCAACAAAGCAACTTGCCAGCCCATACATAATGTATGCTCGGTGTTGGGGTGGATGTTTTCTTGTGGTTCACCAAACAAAAAAAAAAAGCACAATCAAACGCAGAAGCACAGTACGTGAATCCGGTGGGTCTTTCACGCGTCCTTTTTGCCGTGTTCTTACAACATTTCATGCTTGTAAATTGTTTCTTCTCATCCGTTGCGATGAGCGCTTTGAATTATGAAGCACAAATAACGTACATGCGGCCACACGCACATACACGCTGTGTGTAAAGCAAGCCTAGGCCTATGTCAGCACACAAAGATGATATGCAAATTAACGATCGATTCGATGGAGGGCGATTGCGTTGTGTGTGCGGTTCGTGTCTCTCATCAACTGCGGTGTGTTTCGCTGGTTGGTTGGTGACATTTCGCATTCACCGTGTGTTGTGCACGCTGTGGCACGTGCCCGTCGCAACTACATGCTCCATTGCCAAAAACATGAGAAATGAATTTATTAAAAAAATTCACCTCATCGTGTAACAAAAGCACGAATCAAAGGGAAAACCCCCACTAGAGAGAGAGAGAAAAAAAACTCACATGATATAGGCAAAATCTGGGTTTTCGGGTGTGAAAAAAAAGAGTGGAAAAAAAGGAAATTTTTAATTACACTTCGACCACGATGATGGCGATGGTGAAGAATTATTTTAATTAACGCCAAGTGCAATAGCCAAACAAATAAACAAACCACGTAATTTACTTCTTGTTCCCTCTGTTTTGGTTTCCGGTGAAAATTATGGAAGTTTAAAGTGAGGACTGTTTTCCCAATGCATCTCATTAGTTTTGTTCTTATGTTCAAAATTCATCTCAATTTTAATTATTAAAAAAAAATAATATGAAAACGTAAAGTAAAATGAAAAACGCCTAAAGATATGCAATAGTGTGTTTCGTGGGTTTTGATTGCACGGTCTGTGGCAAGAATTAATTCCCGATTGGAAATCTTTTCAGCTTAATATTTTTATAACAAATATGAGTCACCTATAGCTATAAAAAATTGTAATTTAAAATAATAGAAATAATAAACAAACTTTTTTTAAACAAACAAAATGATTTTTGATTATATTTAAATTCAACGTTATGTGTTGGTCAATGATGAAAGTATTTTTATTTTTAAATTTATATGTTATGTTGGTAAAATATAACACCGGGGCGGCCCGGTGGTAGTTACGACAGCGGCGCCGGTCTTCACACGGCAGGACCGGGGTACAAGTCTCCTCTGGGACGTTCCCCCATAGTGAGGACTGACTATAGAACTATGCGGTAACAATAAGTCTGGCAGAAATGGCAGACATGACCTAAGAGGTCGTTTGGCCAAGAAAGAAGAAGAATGGTGAGATTTTAAGATAATAAAACACAAAGTAAGGTTCTGTAAATTCAAAACGACCATTAAGCATTACCGTAACGAGTATTAAACACTTCAATAACTCTCCAAACACTATCAATCCTATCATTTAAAGTGTTACAAAAACTAGCTCCTTTCGTTATAATGAAATTCCGTTCGTAAAATTTCCGGAATGATACTCCAACAAGCGAAGGGTTTCAAAAGAAAAGCGCTTCGACACTTGCTGCTTTGTCACGAAACACTCACTCTTTCCTGCTGCCTGTGTGCCGGTGTGTTGTGCCTTAATGGGCTACGCTGCACGAACGGTACGGACGGTATGCTCCGAAAATATGATTATCCCTGCAGTAAATTGACCTGCCAGTCTATCGGTAGACTGCGCCCTGACATTACATCACATTCGACGTGTGAATCGAAAACAGAAACCCCTTTACCGAGGGCGGGCCAGATACCTTTCGCCAGCTGGGAAAGCTTACTTATGCATTCGGTAATACGGACGATAAGTGTGTTTTCATGACCATTTCTATTTCCGTTCAGCTGCTGCACGAATACAGTCACCGTACAACACGTTGCCGGCTTATTTTTAGATGAACTTTCCTCTCGGGTATTGTAATGGACGTTTCGTACTTTGGTGATCAAATTTACTTTACTCGCTTGTTTGGGGGGAGTTTTTTTTGGGAAAACATTCGTGCAGGAATGTGGGTTTCTGACAGTGGAAAAAACAAAGCTCCGCATGTGGTCGAGCTTTCAGTGCGATGGTTATCCGTATGCTATAATCCTTGTCATGAGTCGTCTAAATTTTACGATTCATACCAAACCCTTTCCTAGACGCTGAACGCTGAACGTACACCCAGGGCCGGCTTTGGTACACAAAAACACAGAAAGAGAGCGAGAGCGAGTCCTTTTGCTTCTAAAATATGCATGTCCACTTCATTCGAAATGGGATGACATTGATTGGAAACTGAACTCAAACAGCTGAAGCAGTACGGGGCGTTGTTTTTCACCGGAAAAGCAAAAGAAA
This sequence comes from Anopheles maculatus, assembly GCA_002091835.1. Lineage (NCBI taxonomy): Eukaryota > Metazoa > Arthropoda > Insecta > Diptera > Culicidae > Anopheles > Anopheles maculatus. The sequence continues at coordinate 110,284 of KZ062636.1, forward strand.
CGAATGAGAGTTGCGAGAAGGAAAAGTCATCACCAATGGGGTCCTGTCGACTCATTTCATTTCGTTTCGACTGGAAGCTTGATAGCCAGTAACAACGATCGATGATGACAGGCCGTAGTACGCAATATTAGACCTCTCGATATCCTATATTGATTATCATCTGACTAGCTTTGCTCGTCGACTCATCCAAGCATGTCATGTCACATTTTATAACCCGCAATAAAAAAGGAACAAACAGCAATAATGAATCAAACATCACGTTGGGATGTTGGTAAACGTTTTGTTTAAACTAGAAGAGTGATTTTAAAGTTAAAGAGAAGGATCGTGCCGGAAGAGTTTCTATTAATAGACTATTAATCTAGTATACCGCAACTATTGGATGAGAAATGGGATGACATTGATTGGAAACTGAACTCAAACAGCTGAAGCAGTACGGGGCGTTGTTTTTCACCGGAAAAGCAAAAGAAACGAATGAGAGTTGCGAGAAGGAAAAGTCATCACCAATGGGGTCCTGTCGACTCATTTCGTTTCGTTTCGACTGGAAGCTTGATAGCCAGTAACAACGATCGATGATGACAGGCCGTAGTACGCAATATTAGACCTCTCGATATCCTATATTGATTATCATCTGACTAGCTTTGCTCGTCGACTCATCCAAGCATGTCATGTCACATTTTATAACCCGCAATAAAAAAGGAACAAACAGCAATAATGAATCAAACATCACGTTGGGATGTTGGTAAACGTTTTGTTTAAACTAGAAGAGTGATTTTAAAGTTAAAGAGAAGGATCGTGCCGGAAGAGTTTCTATTAATAGACTATTAATCTAGTATACCGCAACTATTGGATGACGAAAATGATGGAAAAGAATTCATTTCGATCAAAATAAGTGTACAACAGACGGGAAATGGAGACGCCTGGTGGTTTGTAGAATCTTGGTTTTTTTTACAAAACAGGACCTAAGTATTTCAATTCCTAGTAATCTAGTGAAACAGTGTATGGCTTCAGTCATATATTGAGTCAAATGGTTCTGTACAACACACGGCCAGAGTTATGGAATCTAATGTTGTTCTGAGCGAACCAGAATCTGGTAAATCGTGGTACCTTGGAGATTATCTGTGCGTAGTAAAGACACCTTATGGATATTAAGTTCTGGACGTTCTTTAAGGATAACTACGTCACATATTCACATGTATTCTAACCTTACCTTCCGAAAAATTTAAAGGCTACTTTAGATGACTAAGTTTCCTAACGAAGCTCATCAAACATCTACAAAACTGTCAGTTCAGAGGCATTTAGGCATTTTTATCTAAATCACTAGCTCAAATCGAGTTTATCGACCAAGTTAGTATAGATATTAAGCTAGTTTGTTGACAAACAGATCATTAAAATTTAACAATATTAGTTCGTAAATACTCGTATCGGATTTCTCTTGAATATGTTTTCTTCTCTCGCTTCTTTAAGATCTGTTAGATCCAGTTAGTCAGGTTAACTCGCATTACATAAATTGATAGTACAGTCATTCATTCAGTGCAAAACGTTATTGGCTAATCTTGGTCAGAATTGTTGCTACAACTGCAAAGTTCACACTGTTAACGCTTCTTTGTTCGCCGTTCCGGGAAGTTTCAGCTCATCGGGGAACAAAGCATTAAAACAATTTCAATAAAAAACTGTCCCTACTCTGCTTTCTGACGCTCCACTCACCCACATTACCACTGATCAGTGGCCATTGTGTGCAAACTTTCCATTACAATAAATGTTTTCTGCTACCTAGCTACAAACAATCGGGCGCCTCCACCGATGTTCTACCCACCAAATGCAAATTGAAAACTATCCAACCACAGCAGCTTCCTTTCCACTAGATGCGCAAAGAGATTTGAAAAGTTTCCTTCCACCGAGAGGCACCGACCGAAGGCTTTTCATTTTCCAAGCCGTCCCAAGCGAACAACATTCCTTCCAACCACAGCAGCTTCCTTTCCACTAGATGCGCAAAGAGATTTGAAAAGTTTCCTTCCACCGAGAGGCACCGACCGACCGGCTTTTCATTTTCCAAGCCGTCCCAAGCGAACAACATTCCTTTATTTTCGACATCTCAACTGTTGCACTCTGTAACAATTGTCAGTTGCAGCTGACGAACCGTTTTTTTTTCCTTTGCGGAAAAGAGAGAAGCGGCACAAAAGAACGGTGCACCAATCTGAGACGATTCTATACCACAAAACTAAACGACCATTCAACCGGCAACAAAAACCGACTTGGAATCGTTTTTTCTTTTTGCTAGCGCGTCAAAACCGACGCTTCGCGAACCCTGCTGTGTGGATCCATCCTGGCCAGGATGTGAATCAGTGAAACAATGAGCTCGGGATGGATAAAGCAGTATCTAGTATCTATATAGCCACCTTACCATGGAAGAACAGACCGGCGAGACGTGCAGTGGACAGTTTCGGTCGGGACGCGTGCATCCGCTCGCTCAGGCATCGAAGCATAACGCCGAACCGAAAGTAGAGCAACATGCCGCGCACTTCCGGCAGCTAGAGGAGGAGCGTGCATGGTCACCGATAGGGACCACCCATGCTAGACGACGATTTGAGACAATCTGCTCGGAAGATCGCAGCTCGTAAATTGCATGCTTTTACGAGTGCTTTTCCACCCGCACGACTAGCTGGTGTGAAGTGAATAAGGAAAAGGCAGAACAAAAAAGTGCCATGCTAGTACATCGAACAGGACACAGACAAGACAAAAAAAAAAGCTGGACACAATCAAGCGTACCGGGGAAATGGGAAAAAATTGATAGGAAATTAAGTTTATCCCAATCAATGCATGTCCGACGCTCGGAAGCTGGAATGAAGTCTGGATGCGATCGGACGTATCGTACTTTAGCTTATTATTGCACAATTTTCTACAACCGAGAGCGGTCTTAAACGCTTAACTGCGCAATAAAAACTATTTTTAACAAAGCCCGATTTTACTTACAAAGCACACACGTGAAGCGCATTTTAATGGAGTCTTATTCTATAAGCGTCACACAACAGAATCCTTAGATCGATTGTTTTCTTTCGTAGCGTATGTAATGGACTGCGGTCTCGAGTAGGTTGTCCCTTAATTGCCACTATTAACATTCATCAGCTGGTTTTTGCTGTCATTACCATTACCATTGTGATTACGGTACTTACCTGCACGATCCAGCAGAGCCAGCTACACCACTAGAGAGTCGTTATTGTTGGTGTTTTTTTTTTCTTTCACAACGCGATAATAATCATCCACACCTAGCGTGAGGTTTCGCTATACGGCGGAAACCATAATTATGATGGCACGTGTGCACACTGCAGAAAAAGCGATAAAAACAGTTCAAATTAATATTATTTCGTTTCAAATTTGAAGTGCTTTATGTTTTGAGGCGCGAAGCGGTTGTTTAAGTTACTGCCTTGAGCAAGACAGTTCCTAAGAAGCAGTACAATGGTCTTACGAATTATGGAATCTCGTCTGAACTAGGCTTCCCCCTCTTAGCAAGGAATGGCTTTTCTTGATAGCTACGAAACACTGCTTCATTCTTATTTTGTTGGTAATAGACCCTTCAAATGAAGCTGAGAGTGCTTCATCATATGACAAACGGTCCGATTTTTAAAACGTCTTGGGAAAAGGTTACCTTATGTTTAGCTTATTTATTTGTCAGTCTCTTAGTCTAAGGAGCTTCGTCGTCTATGATGCCTCGTGTGAAAAGAGACTTCCAAGGAGTCCGATCTACCAAAAGTCTGGTCGTCCAAGGAACTTCGTCGACCAATTGGTTCCACTGTCCAAGTGACCTCGTCTTCTAAAAGACTTTTCTGTTCAAAGAACCTCTTTGAATCTCATCTTCCGTGGGATGTCGTCTACCAAGAAACCTGGTCGTCTAAGAAATCTAATCGTCCAAGTGGTTTCGTCTTCTAAGGAACCTCACTAGCCAAAGAATCTCCTATTAAAGTGACTTCGTCTATCAAGAAACCTTATTGTGCCTTGCTATATCATAAACCTCATTGCCCATGCGATCTAGTCTA
>KZ062637.1:2591-112293 GCA_002091835.1 Anopheles maculatus
CAGGAATGTGCATACAATATGTTTACCTACGCTACGCTAGTTTACATACACTTATGTACGATCAATATGATTGTAGAAAACAAAAGTAGAAAGATAAAGGAAGTACGTTTCTAGAAGCAGCCGCTATTTTACAAGTAGAAAATGGATCAATACGAATGTCAGCATTTGACTGAAGAGTGAGAAAGTGATAATGAGAAAATAGTGGAGTAAAGGATAGAGAAAGAGAAATAGTGAACAGTGGCAGAAAGTGGATGCCTCAAGATCTGGTTTTCTATTGTAGAAGTTACCGAGGTATGCCCTTGTACAAGGGAATGCAATTTGGCAAACGAAATCTTTTTAACCAAACCCCATTAACGGATGGTGTTCCAAAGGCCTAAAAGTGTTGCAATTTAGAGTGCATTTATGTAAGTGTGTGTGTGTGGTGAGGATGAAAGTATACTGTTCGTTTTTCGTTCATGGAAAATGGCTGCAGTGTTTCACTTGTGGTGCACTTTTGTTCTACCATCTGCTCTACTATTCGAATTTTTGTTTATGCTGGTTATACTGTTTTGTTTTGTTTTTTTTTTCATCTAGCTTAATTTCATAGTTACTTCCTGTGTGTCCTTTTTTAGTCGGCATCAATTTGCTGCTTCTATATCTTTTGATTCCATTTATTTGCTTTGCTTTGACTTACTTAACAGTTCCCATCCACATAGCAACTGTCGGCTTTGGTAACGTGCGATAAGAAAAAATATATCTTTCAGCTACTGTTCAGAGCTGTTCCTCTTCTGCCTGTCGATTGTTCCGTTCGTAAGTGCCTAATGCCAAGAAAGAGCTAATTGTACGCTTTGTACGTATGAAAGTTTGCAGTGTTGCTTCTTACCTTTTGCCCAAAATCAATGGTCGATATACAATTTAAAGCACAATTTTACTATTTTGAAGAGAAATTTGTCTACTTTCGGGTTTCCTTTTCAATTTCTAATGGAAAATAATTTAAAATTGCCTTCTTAACTTATCAATGATCTCGAACAAAGTTTGTGGCAGTGAAGTTTTTGAGAACAGAGGGGCCTCTCTTGCCCTTGAAAGCAGTATAAACTTCAAGCAGTTCAGTTTGTTGCGACATTTTGACAGTGTGATGTAGACATTTTTGGCAATTATTTTTACTTATCTACTCCTAATATTATGAAAAGTATCGATTCAGAGTTCAAACAATTATTTAACAGTTAAATAAAACTCCAATGGGAAGAAAAACCAACTCCTTCACTACTGTGCTGGTTCTTAATCAGTTCCAATTTAGCAAAACATGGTAGTTAACTAAAAATTATTAAAATTTGTGCTAAAATAAAAGTAAACTACCACACTATACTAAAACTATTTCCTAACGTACGATTAACAAAGGCGGTTCTTAACAAAGTGTAACAACTTCGCTTCTACTCCTCTTCTTTTTTGCAGCAACCTTTTGTCCCACTTAGTGGTATCAACATGCGATTTCATCACTCCCAACCATATGGAGAGTATTATTCCGTATTTAAGCTATCGTCGTCTCACCTATTCCAGCTACCGGCAATGGTAGCTCACTGTATCTATCATTTAAAATCGAAGACAGTCGCTTATGTCCTCTCACGCTCTCTTCAGAGAGCGATGTCAGAATTTTGAAACATGAGAACTAGAAAGGTATGCTACACTTAGAGAACTTACCGTTCGGTTCATGTGGTAGAACCTTCCCATGCTCTCCGCTACCACGCTTCCATTCTGATTTGTTTTGTATTTTGGTTTAGTTTTTGTTTTGTTTGTTTTGTGCTTCTAGTTTTTGTTTTACGTGCTGCTACATTTGTTCAACTAGATAGTTTAAATATACTTTTTTGTGTTTCTTTGTTTTTGTTTGCTTTTACTAGGAAACAGTGTTGGTGCCACGATTTTTCCCCCATTCCTTATTACCAATCTTTACTGTCCCCACTCAACACTGAGAATCGGTAGCTTCGCTTAACCGGACATCTTGCCTTTCAAACCATTCAGCCTGTTTTCTATACCCATAGCAGAATGGTGAAGTTATCAAGAGCCTTCTTTTTTGTTGTAAGGGAAAAGATCATCCCTCTTGCGGGAAAGTTCGACTGTCATTCGATTAATCTAGGGTGATCGAGTACATTCGACCTGTATAATGCTGTGGAAGGGAGATTGGCTTTGTCCCCGCCATTTGCATTTGGTTTTGTTTACTGGCATCTCGCCACCTGGATGGTGGATGACTTGTTGCGTCAACAGTCAGATCTCGTTTGACACGCTAGAACTGGGTTGTATGTACTGTTTCGCTTACCGTGTGTTTTTGCTTGTACGCTGTCGGTGTGTGGGGTTGTATGATCGCTCACTCATTTCACTGGGTTTTACAGAAGGATTGGGAAAACAGAGGGAGAGCAAGAGAGAGAAGAGAACGGGACGGAAAGAAGCGGGAGTCGGAAAGAGGAATTGTCTGTTGTGGAACGTAGCAGGAACGGGAAAGGCGTGGTAAGCGATCTAGCAGTACGCCAGATCATCCATATCCAGGTAGACAGCATGTCACACGGTCGTTTCCCGGTCGACGTGGATGTATTCGACCGGTTGCAGCCCGTGTCAGGAGTCCGGATCGAAGAATAGTGGCTCCTTCTTGTAGTCCTTCTTCGATAGGGTGCCGTTAAGCGAGGCAGCCCCAGTAGTACCTACCGTTGGTTTGAGCTTTTCGTTCGCTTTGCGACGTTTTTTAACCATCACCAGCAGACAGAAGATGAGACAGGCGGAAATGGCGGCGGCAACACAGCCAAACGCTGCATATATTCCACCGGGCAGTTCGATCAGGCGGCTGCCACACTCCTGCTCGCTTTCGTCGTACCCGGACGGACAGTTGGGTCGACCTGCGTTTGGAAGTACGAAAAAGAAAATGGAAATCCCGAGCAGAAATAGAGTCATTATACAGAAATGTAATATTATGGAATCAGAATACATCTTGGTAGGTCCTAAATATTTTGAAGATAGTTTTCAGAAACTCACCATCACACCACAGAGCACTGCCGATGCAAGCGTCCAGCTCTGGACACCGATACTCGCACTCCGTCTCACGTGGATATAGCCCAAACTCGACCAGCGTGTCATTGGTGGTAAAGTTTGACTGAAGATCCAGCTGCTGGATGAGTGACGCCTTTGTCCGTTGAATTTCGAGCCAGGAGAATCCTATACTGCCCGGTTCCTTATGGATCGGTTCCAGCACCATGCTTACAGGTCTGTTGGAGGAAAACAAGTCAAGCAACAAGGTCAGAATAAATTGTCTGTTGCGTTCTGACGCATCCAAGTTCTTACCTGTCAAACGTCAGAAAAGGCTGATTGCTCAACCAATCCTCGCTGAAGATGTGCAACGCAGCCGACCTGCTGGACGGTGGGGAAGGACAAATCACACGCATCACCTTCAACGGCACACCACTGTACACGATCAGCCGGTTGCGCGTATTACACTTGGAAAAGTCATCAGCCGTCGGTTCCACCGGCAGAAAGCTTCCCCAGGTACGCACAAACAAGCTACGATCCTGCTGCTGTGCCTCAATGTACCACGGCAACCCGTCACAGCTCGCTTCATGCGAACGGAGCGGAAAGTTCATCTCATCCTCACCACCCGATCCACGCAACCGCAACCTCCGACGACACTCGGGCACCCGTATAAAGTCGTACGCCGCATGAAAGTAAACGTCCGCAAAATCCTCGGAAATGTTTAACCTAGTTACGATGAACGTCAATTCCAGTGTGCGTGAATTCGAGATGAACGTGAGTGGAGCGTTGTAGGTGCTGCTGGTATTATCGCAGAAGCAGCCTAGCGGGATACGTGCATCCGGGTACGGCACGTCGTAAATGCGAAGCTCACCGATCCGACTGTCGGGTTCATTTTCGGACGGACTGCATCGGGCTCGTCCCGTGTGCCCATCGCTTTCCGTGACACAGGTTGCAAACTCACCGAACGACACATTAAACAACTCAACGCGAACCTTTAAATCAACAGAGCGGGAACAAACATAAGACAATGCCGCTAGGAATAGGACACTTTGCGCAAGAAAACTTACCCTCTCACCAACGGAAGCCTCAAACCGGTACAGACAAGAAATGTTCTTTGCTCCACCACGACCATGAAGAAACACGTTTCGCGGTGACTGGAAGTCTCCTTTGCGCTTTCGGAACACACGCGAACACAGTATCGGAAGCGAAGGATCTGCTGCCTGTGTGAGATCTTCCTGTGGATCGCGTGCTTTCTTCTGTTCGCCCAAGTACGGTTCGCCACCTAGCTCCGTATCCACAAACTCATAGTTAATGCCGAAGCTCGACGGAAATAGTGACGTACCGGTCATGGTGTGGAATTCAATTTTCTGGAATTCGGTTTATAATTCATGTTCATATCTGTGTTCACTGGAGGTTACCATCTGGCCATAGCTAGATACTTACCAAATCTCGTCCAGTACTAACATAGCTTTCCAACGGTGTACAAGGTCTCATCCGATGACCCTTACTTTCGAGCGTCATGTGGTCACACAACTTCGGTGCCTCATTGTCGAAGAATTCTGCCATCAGACGGCGTGATCCGTACGTAGATTTGGATGATTGTCGGTCCTTCCGACCGTGATCTTTGGCAAGATCGTAACCGGAGTTTCCTGACGAGTCCTTACCGTGACGTACGGATTGTACATAATTGCCTGAACCCATTTCGGATTTGCTCTTGTGCTTAGAGTATTTATCCTGCCCGGATGAACCATATCCAGAGCCTCGTCCTCGGGAACCCTCACTTGGAGCTGTTGGTGGAGGTTGGTTAAAGATACTGTTCACCGTCGGGCCGTAGATGTACTGATCCACCGGATTCCATACGTTGTCAACATTGATCTTGAGGCTCTTGCCGTTCTGATTGACACCGGTGTAGTAGCTGTTCACGGTTCGGTTCATGAGTTGCTGGTAAAGTGCCGTCGTGGTGGTAAGACCCGGTAACAACGATGTACCACCGACACCTCCTACCCCAGTGCCGAGTGTCGAACCGTACGCCGTTGTTGAAGGACCTCCCGGTGACGATAGAATGGTTGCCGGTGAAGTCGTACGCACCGGGACGAATGTACCCGCACTGTCCCAAATGCGCGTTCTGGTAATCCATGGCAAGGGAGATTCGTTCTACAGCGAGACAGAATGAGGATAAGAAAACAGTGACATTAAGTGGCCACTTAGAATGTCTCCCCTCGCTCCCTCTCTTTCTCCCTCCCCTAGCAACAACTTCGAACGTACCCTTCCGATGGTGGAGTTATCGCTGCCGCTACTGCTCGGCTGCAGTATCTGCAGATGATAGTGAGTGAACGAAATCCAAATCAAATCCGTCGGCATCCCGTGAAAGTAGTACGTGCAGGTCGTGTTCGGCGCGAGCGTATGGCGCGGACTTAGCAGATGGCCCATCCTGCCACGGCGCGACAAAAGCACTTCATCTGTAAAAACGTACGAAAAAGCAAACGGAGAATGAAACATAGAAGTTTCGGAAATTCAATCCTCGCTGACATGTAGAGTAAACTGCAAACATGGTAGTCCCGCTACACTCAACCAGGGCGCCCCGGTGTCTCGGGCTGCCGTGTCTCGCCCGACCCGTGAATAAGCTCTCTTTACGCTCCAAGATGATGATGTCACCCACCGCTGGTGGTAGTGGTGGTGGTGGTGCTGTCCTTGAATGGGGCAGGACACAGCGCACACGCTTAAAACGGAAACAGGAAATTGAATTTATCATTCTTCCAACCAGATTGCCGTTTGCTGTGTCATTGTGAACCTCGGCAACGCGGCCCGCTGAACAATGCCGCGGTGCCGTAAAATATACACTCGACAACACAGTTTCCTCTACGACTACTGCTCTGGTGTTTTCGATTGAACACCACGGTTTTAGAGCCATCGATAGACAGATGATGGGGGGGCTTTAGCGCTCGCTAAGCTTGATGTAAATTGATTTCCTTTCATACACCCTCGGCGGGATGCCGGGTAATGGAGATGTGCGGGAAAAATCGTTTCCATGTTGCCGTGCTTCCTCCATTCAAAATCCACCATTTTTATGGCTATTTAAATGTTGTTTGCGTACGAAATTGACGGAACGTGTTTTGGCCTGTGGAAGAACTTTGCTTTCTTCTATCTGGCTCTTTCGTTTTTTGTTTTGTCTGTGGGAAGAAATCGGTCAGGATTCTTTACTGTGGCAAAGCAAAGCAATTGCGACGCAACTGTGCGGGGCAACGGGCACGCCCTGGTGCAAATTTATTGTCGTCCAAGCTGTCACTCAGCGTTAATGGCATTTTCCTTGGGCGTCACATTAAAGCACTGCCCCGGGGTTTGGCTTTGATTTTGTGTCATTAGGAGGGTGGCTTACCTGGGTTGGAGGCGTTGATGTGAAATTCACACTTGCTGCCCTGGGCAAAGTCGTACGAGTCGGAATCGGCAAACAGGATGTCAACGTCCAGCTCGAACCCACGATTCGATTGCCCGGACTGGAGTGGGGCTGAGAATGGGCTGGAATGGAACGCGATCAACATTTCCGGACCACTGTGGGAGGAAAAATGTCGAAGAGAAAGAGAGAGAGAGAGAGAGAGAGAAAAAAAACAAGCATTAAACGTAGAATTGGAAAGGATGATAGTAAATGTTACAATTATTCACACGTTCGTAACTTCTCAATCATATCGCCGAGTTTCATCTGCAAGTTCTTCTTCGGAAGCAACTCTCACAAGCGCACAGCTTCAACCAACCATAGCCGTTTAATCCAGCACGTGTAGCAAGATGTAGATTACACATTCGCACGGATATCCGCCAAACATTTCTTTCATTATTCGGCGGATATGTTCTACATACCGACCAACAGCATCATGGAAGTGAGTGTTTCCATGATGTTCTGATTCTGCTGCTGCTGGCTGCCACCGGGAAACATAAGTTATATTATCACCAAAATGAGAAAAGTTTTCTGGCGCTGTGAAAAACACATTCCCGTGCATGTGTAAGCAAAAAAAAGAAAGAACACGGGGGGCGAAAAACATCCATCGAGCACTGGTATCGTTCTGGCAAGATTACATACACACTTCAAATAATCTTTTTGAATTACAGTCCGGGATACGTTTCTGTGTCAGATTCGCGCGCGCGCTTCTATACTTTTTCACATTTCATTTCAGTGTCAGTGCGGAAAAAAGCTTAATGAAAGTTCACAGCGAGTAAAGAAGTTCTATTCTTTCTTTCCTGAGGATAACAGTTCCGGTTTTGGGTGCAAATTTTTGTCTTTCACAACATCACTGGATGTGTTGTGAGAGTTTCGCGGACTTATAAGAATTTACTCGAAAGCTTCTTTAATGAAAACCTCTTCGCAAAGCAAAGCGTGCGCTCGTGCTAACAGATTTTAAGACCGTGAGCAAAACTTCTTTTTCTCCGCCCATTTTCCACAAAACAATGGCTTTGTTGAAGATCTACACACATGATGCCGGGGGAGCAGCTTTCAAGTTTTCATCACGCGAACATATTTCATTTCGAGCAGTTGTTTTCCACGGGTGCTGTTTGTTCTTTTGTTTGATGGTCTGCGTAGGTTGAAGTGCTTAACCGGCGAAAAGCGCACATGTGCTTAATTATTCTGAACTGAACTGACGGCTGTGTGCGTCTAGCCGTGGTCACTTACCGCGAAACGACACGTGGCAACCAGTCGCCGCCACAGTACTTCGCTAGTACCGGATCGTTGGTGCTGCTGCCATCGTAAAAGATCAGATGGTCCCGTTCGCCGGTGCAGTCCGACCAGGCCCGTACGGCGCGTGAAGTTTTGTTTAGGCTTGCAATGGATCTGTTGATGGAAAAAGGACAAAATACGCGCAGATGAAAATGTGTCACTTTTACGAGGAATTAATTTGTTATTCGCTGCTGCAAAAGTTAATCGTAAACATGTTTAAATTCAACGAAAATTTAAGGACACGAGCATATCAAAATACTAAGAGAGAATTGCTATATTATAAATATTCGCATTTTTATCTCTAATTGAATGACTGTCTTTATATTGTATAATGGACATTTTAAATTTAACTTCTATAATCTAGTAAAGACTTCTAGGAATGATTCCACCCCGTGCTGTATCGAAGTGGATCGTCCTACTCATCAATAAAACAATGATACATGGCCAAGATCAGAAAATAGTGTTGACGATTTTATTACGCCTGAAAGTATGCAATAATAGAAAGATTTAGCGAAACACATGATATTTGCGCGCATGATGATGATACGATGAGCCGATTTATGAACAATTTGTAGAGCTTATTCAGTTTTGAAACCATACGAAAATAAAGAGTTACAAATTAGTTTTAATCAAACCACATCAATCAAGCAACACTCAATCTGAAAAGAAATACCAAATAGAGCTGTCAAATTAAAATTCCAAAGCCATTTGAAAGAGTTTTTGTGACCAACCAACTTAACACAATGCTCACCGTACCAAAAAGGACACTTCGCGAAAGCAACTAGTTCCATCAAAGGTTGGATACCATTGGACGGACCTGTGTGTATGGCCATTCAAAACAATTTTCCAACCTACTCGAGCTTACACAACATGCCTTTACATGTCAAGCCAATTCCAAAAGCCCTGCACACACATGAAGTCATGATGTCGTTTGTTGGAGGTTTGACGAACAAAAAAAACACACAGCGAGAAACACAATAGACACAATTCTTTAGGTCATGGGCATGGGCTATGACCATGTGACTGTAGGGACATCAGGACACCAGTACGGTTGAGTTTGAATCGTTCCAAACACCCACCTCCCGGTACATCAACTTTATTACCGTCCAATGCACCAGACCGAGTGTGACGAGAACCGAGTTCGCTGACGGAACTCCGATTGCTGGTGGTTTAAAAGTTTTAATGAGAGCACTCGCCAGAAACACCAAACACAGGATACACGTTGCACGCCCCTCGGACAAATAGAAACTATTCGATGCTTTGGTGGGGTTCGTGTGTGTTCGCCACCCGCCGGAAGTACTCCTTTGTGACCGATTGTGACCAACGCGTGTAAAATAAATCGTGGTCCTTCGAACCACCGAAGGACGGTGACTATAAATGTGTCCTAACACACCGGTGTCCGAGGGGCCTTGGAGTCAATTTTATCTCCTGTCAGCGCGTGATTTCTCACCCGCGCATTACAACACAGAGCTTAGAGCAGCATTCAGCGATTCTTTCGAGGTTTGCAATTAAAAAAGTTACAGCACAATCGGTTCCGCCAGTACTGGCACCCACAACCATCCGTCTGACGTGTTGTTTTGTGTCGTTGTGCAGAATTCGTTCCACTGCAACTGTCGCTCTAGTCGTTGGTTACGATGGCAATGCAGGAAAGTGATGCTCCCATGCGAAGTGTGCAGCAAAAAAAAAGAGCATTCTTTCCTAAAAAGGACCATCACCAGACACAAAAAATGGTTGCCTCTTCAAGTAGTGAATGTTTACAAGCACGGGAGTGGATTGAAAAGTTGCACTAATACTAATAATATCTAGCGAACGAACGGATGCACTTGGATGTGGTGGATGATAGATAGTAAAGTGCATTTTATGCGTGTTGATTGTGGGGATGCCTCTTCACTTTTTTTTGAGTTTTGGTTGTCATAATGCTCAAAGCTCTCGTCGAACTGTGCATGATGATCCCATCCGGCGATGATCGTTGCGTCTGGATTGTGTTTGCACGTAGTTAAAAAAATATTAGTATTCATATTTACACACTGGCTACGAGAAGGCAAAACTGTACGAAAAGCGGGAAAACGAATGAAACTAAATTTAGTTTTCTCTTCCACCGGCAGGACCAACCCCAAACGAAAAGACGAAAAAAATTGCGAAAGCGTTCCGTTTCCCGTCAGTTACTGTTCGACAGTGTTGCCATCTTTTACGCTACCAAAATGGCAAAACTTTTCTCATAAACCAAAGCTCAACAACACATTCACACACACACTCATATTCACCAATTGCTTTTTGGGTTTTTGTTTTTTCCCCTTTCAGTGAACTCAACGTGTGTGTCTGTTTTTCCAACAAGCAACAATAAGCGCTAGGAACAGCAACGAGTGCTTACAAAACCAACACGAATGCTACATTGAATTGTAAGTGGCTTGTATGTGTACCACGGGAAAGCGAGGGGGGGAGGGGGACGTGGAACACGCGTGAACGAATTTTCTGGCTACCACACATTTCCACAGCCGTACCACACACCGGGAACTGGTGCTTCCTCGCAAGTGGCAATGTTGTGGTTGTTCCGTGAAAATTCTCTCCCCTTTGCATTGACAGACGGGGAAAACGATTTGCTACGAATTTTTGATACTCCACACCGCTCGCCACGGTTACACCCGGACACGACGGATGGAAAATGCATTCGGTAGTACAAAAGTGAAAATTATTATTTCGCCGGCCCTGGTGGCACTTGAAGTTTTCCCCAATGTGTGTGTGTTTTTTTTGTGCCACCCGCCGGCTTTTCCGGAGGTTAATAAAGTATCGTTTTTTTTCGAGGGGGGGGGGGGGGGTTCAAGTGTTTCTTTTTTCTTTACTAAGTTCCCTTTTTTCCATTCCTTGTGCCTGTTGACAACGTTTCCCTTCGCTTTGGGAAACAATCGTTGTCGAATGGGAGCGTAAACAGGAAAATGCATCCACGCGCACTTCTTCCAGTTTTTTTCCAAACCCGGGACCGAGGACGATGTGCCAAAAAGGAAGTTGCATGTAACGAAAGTAAATTATTGTTTCGTTTTTCCCACCCATTGCCGCACGGTTACAGTGTTCTGGGATGGAAAATTGTGTACGCAAAGGCTCGGCACACCCGACCCGAGCTAGTGAAGTGAAAATTTGCTAGGTCGTGATTTTCCTAGCTACGGTGGTGCAATTTTCTCACTTGTCGGGGGAAAATTGGGCGCTGCCGGATACCGAAATTGAATTGCTGCATGTGAGGGAAAGAAAATTCGTTCGGTTTCGAATCGCAACCCGTGGTGCTGTTGTCGGTGTTGTTGCCGCCGGTCG
Source organism: Anopheles maculatus (assembly GCA_002091835.1). Classification (NCBI taxonomy): domain Eukaryota; kingdom Metazoa; phylum Arthropoda; class Insecta; order Diptera; family Culicidae; genus Anopheles; species Anopheles maculatus. The sequence goes on from KZ062637.1 coordinate 13,588, forward strand.
TGATTGGAATAATTGTAGCCATAGAATAGGTACGACATTTGGTGCACAATCGTAAAGTTTCCGCACCCAACTGAACGGAAATGAGCTTTTTAAATGTTCGCCTTTAGCCGGCAAAGTCTGCTGCTGGGCTTTAAAAAGGGAATTAGAGGTTATTTTTCCTCCGTGACACAGTAATTCGATTTTCATTACCTTTAATGCAGGGTAATAATAACGAAGCGAGTATTCTTGAGTACACACACACACAAGCTTCATTGGTATTGATAAGGGTGGAGAAAACTCTTCTAAGAACTAGCTTCAACCAACCAAACAAACGATCGTTGAGCGGTACCGATGAAAACTACCAAAAGTCGCCGCAAAACCGTTAGTTCATAAATTAGATATTTTTATCGTTTTTCCCCGTTTATCGCTCGCTTCGTTTACTTCCCGTGTGTTTTTGTTTTTTGGGGATGGTGTGTTGTGGTTTGTTTTTACTTTGCCGCCACCAATAACAAGCCACCAGCCACGTGTCCCGGTGAAAAGACAGCGAAATAAAATCACCTAACGTGGTGAAGAGTGAAACGATTTCCGATTTTTACTCAGCCGTTTTTGTTGTTGCTTGGTGTGTTACCGTGGAAAGCAAAAACAGATTTTCCTCCTTTCCGTGGTTCAATGGTTTGTACGCGATGGTGAAACAGTGGAAAAAACAACGTGCCTTTTCTTCAGTTAGCACGCTTCGTGTCATCGTTGCGTTCGTGATTTTGAACCCTTTTCAAGGAATTTAGTGCCCGCCCGCGACGAGCAAAACGAGAGCAACCCTACACTGGGGGGAAGGACATTTTACAACCTTTTTCCCCATTGAACGTCGCAACGGGGTGGAGAGTAACGTCCCAGTTTTGCCGTACTGCCGATGGTGACAATTGGAAGCATGTTTTTTTTTGTTTTGGTTGTTTGGTGATGCTCATGGCGCAATGAAGTTGTTTCGTAAGAAAGCACATAACTTTCGTGTCGGGCAGCTCGGGTGGAATTGGAAACCGGGCACCGTTCGGGAGACAAAAAAGTAAATCGTGCCGAAACAATGGCAATGGTAAAGATGGTGAAAATCAAAGAAGTTGGCGAGATACTGGATACTACTGAAGGAACGAATGTTTGCGGAAGGAAAATGTGAAATAAATCCTTTTTTTCCCAACACACACAAACACACGAAAACGCAGCGAAAGAACGTAAAATAAACCACCGATTGGACAGTTTCTATCTTCATTTTTTCCCGCCTAGAAAAAGCTCCCCGAATGGTGAAAAAACGATGAATGATTTACTACACCGAGACAGAGGTAGAGGTGTGTGTAAGTGTAAAAACTACTTTCCCGCACACTTTAATGAGTTGCTCCAACAAAACGCCCTGTGGTCGCAAAACCGTTGGTGTGAAACGAACATTCCAGGAAATCCACGATTCATTCACGTGCTGGAAACTCCATCTTTTTTTTGGAGTTCTAGAGTGGGCGAAACCTTCTACAGTTGCATCCCGAACACCGCTACACGAAGCGAATTACTAGACACGTGGTTTTGTGGTTGTTGGGGGCTGTCTTTCTCTCCGTACCGGCCGGTCCCTTCGTACCATTGTACTTTAACTCTAATTAAAAGTTAGCGCATAGTTGAGTGCGAGACGAAAGCGAGCAGTTTTGAATTAAGTTTGCCAGAATCGATAAGGAATCTTTCGCTTGTTAGGGAAGAGCTGATTCACACCGTGATACGAGATGACGCTTTATAAAATAATGGGGCCGTTTTTCCGTTCCTTTGATTGTTTGCTCGTTTACCGGTTGTCCACGCTCCACGGGATGACGTTACAGTTGTTGAAGTTATGCATTTATAGTGAAAAGATTAACCGAAATTGTTCGTCCGTAACGGAGATAAGCGGATGACGAGGCTCAAGGCTTTTTCTTACAAACAGAATGGCGGGTTTTAGCGGTAGAAATAGCTTTTGAATAGACTTGATATACATTTCAGAAAAAGATTTGAAGTTTTTGTGAATAGTTTCTGTACATTTTTCTTGTTTCTTTTCTGCTTATCTAGTGGATGTTGCAATCGTGCTGCTGTTAGACTGTTGGAAATACTTTTCCTTGTAGCTTATAAACAATTTTTGGTGCAGATAATTGAATTATTTGGTAGTATTTGAGTACGTCCACGCGATAATAAAGCGTTGACAGCAACGACAGATTGGATTGACAGTTGTTTACTTACAACATTTTTTGCTATACTAGCCTGTATTCTGTATGATAAATATTCTCCTTTGTTTCTTGACTATCTTATCAGAGAATTATTTACATTTCTAATATAATTTCTTTAAGTAAATTGTTAGCATCACAAACTAAAGAATGATAATAAATTTCATGAGAAAACGCTGCAGAAAATATTTGTTGTTTGTAATTGCATTTAAAAGATGGAATGTTGACGCCTAAAGGTAGGCAATCATCAAGCAGCAACGAGGAAAGCGTTAGAAAATATGTGATAATTGGAATGAAATTAGAAATATGTGTAAAATCAGAAACATAAAAGCAGAAAAAGCAGTCTAAACACTCATCTAAGTCTCCCTACCACTAATAACATTATGTTTAATATCCGCAAAAGCTCTCTCTATCGAGCTGAAATGACATTCATTGCAAGCACCAAAAGCAAATCAATCTTCTTTTGGATGGCGGGCGGATTATTTAAGCTGCCAAATCGTATAATGAGCCCACCCCGCTTCTACCCTGCAAATCGTTCATCATACAGCTAGCTAGACTTTTGAAATTTGAAGTCGAGCGCGGTAAAACCATCCCTCATATCAAATTGGCAAATTGGCTTAAAGAAAACCAATTAACTTCACACCTCGTAGCCACCGCATAAAACGCACCCTCTGCAATTCAACAAAGTCAACAACCATTCTCACCCACGCACACACACACGCATTCCTCCGCAATGGGAAAAAGATGAAAGATTTATGTTCCACCGGTCAACGTCCGGCTGCTGATTCGTCCCGGGGCGCGACCGAAAGCGCGAACATTTATCAGCGCAACATCTGTGCGGGAACAAAACTTTCACGAGATGATCAGAAAAATCTGATTAAACTTGTGTTAAGTTGCTGTAAGACGATGTTGATCCTATCGAAGATTTTCGAACGCCCGGTCGGGTCGGTGTGAGGAAACAATCGGACAGGGTTTCCACTTCACCCCTCCCGTCGGAGCGCCGCACCGCATATTTGTCTGACAAGGAAATCTCGGGAAAATCCTCCACCTTTGCGCCTCTGCTACCCCAATCAAAGGACACCGCCACACCGTGACCGTCTTCTATCGGTTGGTCCTCGAGGAATCATTAATCATTGCCGAACGCGGCGGCATTGCCGCATGTGTACGGAGAGCGTCTCCTTGGTTTGGATTGTCAGAGAGGTTTCGGTTTTCGGCGTCCCTTTTTTTTGGGAAGAAGGTCTCCGTTTAGGAAAGCTCCTTCCTGGGGAATATTGGTGAAACGAAGGCAAATTCCAGATTTAGTTACGCTTATCGAAAACCGTTTTTATCCACCGGACGATCGTTCCCTGCCACCGCGCTCGATAGCGTGGGTCACCGCCGCTGCTTTGGGTTCGAATTGACCCCAAAAGACTGTTTTCTTGATTGCTTCGTGTGTTTTTTTTTCTCTCATTCGGCAGGATATTTTCAAGCATTCGACAGTTAGGCGGCCTTTTCTCTTGCCTTTGCTGAGAAACGCGTTGAATGCGTGCTGCCAATATGCTTCGCTCGAAAATAATAGGCACCAACGGTACACGGCACGGCCACTCGGTGCTGTAAGAAGTCAAAGTTTTATGCGCTCCCCGGGTTTTTACTTTGCGTTTGTTACATTCGTTCCCTTTACAGCACGGTCGGGCAAGGACCGAACGAAGCGACAAAATGCTTGATGAAGTCGATAATGGGCCCAACTTTTCGGGTGGGTGCGAATTAGTTTGCTGGGTGGTGGTGCGAAGGATGGAGAAGAAAATTAAACATTAATTCATAAATATAACAATTTTGCCACAGCAAAGGAGCACGAACTTGAACAAAACAGTGCGCGCGGCCGGTACACACCAGCTTGATTTTTCCGATGACGGACGATTCGCGTGACTGAGCGCCGTTTTTTATTTTTTCGGGTAGGAAAGGAACATTCCGGGCGGGTCGAAAACAGCTGAGGACTTTCTTGTGTGTTCACACTCAGCCTCGTTGCTGTCGAGAGCTGTTTGTGTTGCGAATGAAGGAAACACACAGGAAAGCGCCGTTTTTCGTCGAGGAACGTTGAGTGCTTTTCGGCGGTAAGCAAAAGCGTCGATGGTTGGTGTTTTTGTTCCACCACCACCGCGACGATGACATTTGGGGAGCCGCGTCGGGCAAGTTGGATTAAAATAATTTCCGGGAAATTTTCATAATGATTCATTATTAATTATGTTAACGATCTGCTGCTGCTGCTGCTGCTGCTGCTGCTGTTGCTGGCGACGCGCATCCTAATGGCGCAAACCGAGGATGGATGGAAGCTTGTGGGGGGACACACAAACACACTCACACGCACATGGGAAGGAAGGTGAGATGTGCTTTTAGCGGCCATTACGGGACACGCCACCATCAGCAGTGTTGTTGTTTTTTTCTGCTTCGTTGCTATCTCTATATAATACCGTAAACCACCGGGTATTCGGAAATGCTCGAAACAACACACACTCACACTAAGTGAAACTTCCGCTTCATTTACGTGACATGTACCGAACTGGGTGAGCGAGCGAGGGTGCAGAATAAAAAAACAAAACAAAATGAGAACAAACCAGCAAAGGTGGCGGAAGTTTGCCGAAGGGAAAACGGTGATTCGGTGTGTCGGTGTCGATGTGCTGCAATCCTTGTATGGCCCCTTGGGTGGGGTTGGAAAGCACGTCACGCGACAGTGAGCATGACTACGCGTTGAATGCGTGCTGCCAATATGCTTCGCTCGAAAATAATAGGCACCAACGGTACACGGCACGGCCACTCGGTGCTGTAAGAAGTCAAAGTTTTATGCGCTCCCCGGGTTTTTACTTTGCGTTGGGCTGCCAAATCGCATAATGAGCCCACCCCGCTTCTACCCTGCAGAACGTTCATCATACAGCTAGACTTTTGAAATTTGAAGTCGAGCGCGGTAAAACCATCCCTCATATCAAATTGGCAAATTGGCTTAAAGAAAACCAATTAACTTCACACCTCGTAGCCACCGCATAAAACGCACCCTCTGCAATTCAACAAAGTCAACAACCATTCTCACCCACGCACACACACACGCATTCCTCCGCAATGGGAAAAAGATGAAAGATTTATGTTCCACCGGTCAACGTCCGGCTGCTGATTCGTCCCGGGGCGCGACCGAAAGCGCGAACATTTATCAGCGCAACATCTGTGCGGGAACAAAACTTTCACGAGATGATCAGAAAAATCTGATTAAACTTGTGTTAAGTTGCTGTAAGACGATGTTGATCCTATCGAAGATTTTCGAACGCCCGGTCGGGTCGGTGCGAGGAAACAATCGGACAGGGTTTTCACTTCACCCCCGTTGGAGCGCCGCACCGCATATTTGTCTGACAAGGAAATCTCGGGAAAATCCTCCACCTTTGCGCCTCTGCTACCCCAATCAAAGGACACCGCCACACCGTGACCGTCTTCTATCGGTTGGTCCTCGAGGAATCATTAATCATTGCCGAACGCGGCGGCATTGCCGCATGTGTACGGAGAGCGTCTCCTTGGTTTGGATTGTCAGAGAGGTTTCGGTTTTCGGCGTCCCTTTTTTTTGGGAAGAAGGTCTCCGTTTAGGAAAGCTCCTTCCTGGGGAATATTGGTGAAACGAAGGCAAATTCCAGATTTAGTTACGCTTATCGAAAACCGTTTTTATCCACCGGACGATCGTTCCCTGCCACCGCGCTCGATAGCGTGGGTCACCGCCGCTGCTTTGGGTTCGAATTGACCCCAAAAGACTGTTTTCTTGATTGCTTCGTGTGTTTTTTTTTCTCTCATTCGGCAGGATATTTTCAAGCATTCGACAGTTAGGCGGCCTTTTCTCTTGCCTTTGCTGAGAAACGCGTTGAATGCGTGCTGCCAATATGCTTCGCTCGAAAATAATAGGCACCAACGGTACACGGCACGGCCACTCGGTGCTGTAAGAAGTCAAAGTTTTATGCGCTCCCCGGGTTTTTACTTTGCGTTTGTTACATTCGTTCCCTTTACAGCACGGTCGGGCAAGGACCGAACGAAGCGACAAAATGCTTGATGAAGTCGATAATGGGCCCAACTTTTCGGGTGGGTGCGAATTAGTTTGCTGGGTGGTGGTGCGAAGGATGGAGAAGAAAATTAAACATTAATTCATAAATATAACAATTTTGCCACAGCAAAGGAGCACGAACTTGAACAAAACAGTGCGCGCGGCCGGTACACACCAGCTTGATTTTTCCGATGACGGACGATTCGCGTGACTGAGCGCCGTTTTTTATTTTTTCGGGTAGGAAAGGAACATTCCGGGCGGGTCGAAAACAGCTGAGGACTTTCTTGTGTGTTCACACTCAGCCTCGTTGCTGTCGAGAGCTGTTTGTGTTGCGAATGAAGGAAACACACAGGAAAGCGCCGTTTTTCGTCGAGGAACGTTGAGTGCTTTTCGGCGGTAAGCAAAAGCGTCGATGGTTGGTGTTTTTGTTCCACCACCACCGCGACGATGACATTTGGGGAGCCGCGTCGGGCAAGTTGGATTAAAATAATTTCCGGGAAATTTTCATAATGATTCATTATTAATTATGTTAACGATCTGCTGCTGCTGCTGCTGCTGCTGCTGCTGTTGCTGGCGACGCGTATCCTAATGGCGCACACCGAGGATGGATGGAAGCGTGTGGAAGGATGCATATCACACGGAAAGGGGACACACAAACACACTCACACGCACATGGGAAGGAAGGTGAGATGTGCTTTTAGCGGCCATTACGGGACACGCCACCATCAGCAGTGTTGTTGTTTTTTTCTGCTTCGTTGCTATCTCTATATAATACCGTAAACCACCGGGTATTCGGAAATGCTCGAAACAACACACACTCACACTAAGTGAAACTTCCGCTTCATTTACGTGACATGTACCGAACTGGGTGAGCGAGCGAGGGTGCAGAATAAAAAAACAAAACAAAATGAGAACAAACCAGCAAAGGTGGCGGAAGTTTGCCGAAGGGAAAACGGTGATTCGGTGTGTCGGTGTCGATGTGCTGCAATCCTTGTATGGCCCCTTGGGTGGGGTTGGAAAGCACGTCACGCGACAGTGAGCATGACTATGCCGAATATGTTGTTTACGATGATGGGAACGTTGATAATTATGTTGAAAATTGTACCACCGAGCGAATGATGCACTAGTATGTCCGTGATTCGGCGGGGGAACGGAGGAGAGGAAAGTAGGGAGCAGGATGAAGAGGAGTTGCCATATATGAACAGCCGGAAATGGAGCTCCCGGAACGTGGAGGGTGAAAACAGTTCCCGTACTGATTGAACGAACCATTTAAACAATCACGAAACGGGACGTAGCTTTTAGGGATGAGAAAAGCTGAAACGCTAAAATGCTGACAATTTATTTTATTTGAAGCATCACATGTATAGTTTATGCTGTTTACTTTTCTTATTGAAATTAATCAAAAATTGATTATTTTGTTTAGTTTGGCGTTGATTTCTAAAATAATTGAAAAATTGCATAACTTGAGGCGTATTTTTCAAGCAATAAACGTATGCAATCTGCTTCACACAGGAGCTGTTTCCAGCTGAACTTCAATGTGCAATCTCTTGTTCTCTGCTGTTCTGTTTCTCATTTAATCAAAATATTGTTATCAGTCGGTTTCACCTGTAAACACTACAAAAAAGTCGGCACTTCTTGGTGTGATTGTAACGTTTTAAGCAACCAATTTACACAAGCAAACCCCATGAAAGTTTAACACATTCGTAGCCATAAACATGGTGTTTTACCTTTATCACCATTTTCCTACACCTTTCCCTTAAGCCATTATCAAGCAAATTCATAAACACCCAGGAAGCTGCACTGAGCCAAGCATCTTAAGCGAGAAAGAAGCTACAACGAGCTTCAGGAAAGCCTTATCAACGATAACACACACACACCGCTTTTGCGACCTTAATCGCGCCAAAAGAACGAATCATTTACTCAGATTCACAGATACGGTGTGTGTGCATGCGTGTGTGTGTGTGTGTTTCTGTTTTCCGCGTTATGCAAATGCAGATGTGTCCTCCACCTTTTCGCAAAAATTGCCATAGTCGCCGAGCTGCGCTGCCGAAAACCCGTATGTGCAGCACTACTGCTTGTACGCGCACGTGGATTATTTCCGCGAAAATGTTGACACGAAAAATACAGTCATTTAGCAAGCAGGAAGGGGCACACACATCCACCCATGGCTGACACGTGTGGCCCCGAAAAACGATGATGTCGAACGTGTGGAGATTCGTTCGAATGTGTGTCGAAATTAGAAATTTCCTTTTTTTAAGCTTCTCGCGGAATATGAAGACGGTTGAGCGAGGACTCGACCTACGGGGAACAAGACGCGGCAAGCTTAAAGTCTCGCGTAGAAAGCGTGGTTTCCGCTACCAATTGTTTTTCTTCTTCGCTGAGAGCTGCCGTTTCCTACACTTACGCTCCTTTTGCGGGGCGATAAAAATACACCGGCATTTGTACGTGGAGTGACGCGTGTGTGTACACGTCTCGGAAGGTGCAGCCCACCGGCTCACCATCCAAGAGGGGGAGTGGGAACGATCTCATACAACTTTTAAATTCCATTTCGTTTGGTAATTTCACTCGCAGCCGTCGAACGTCCGATGCCGGGAAACGTGAACTTCAACACGCAGTACAGTTTTCTTCGGTGTTCATTTCCGGACCGCTCTGTTTCCGGGAGTTTTCAGCACAAGAGATTTTTGCTATTTCCGCACCGAAATAATGTGTGTGTGTGCTGCAGAGGGGTTGTAGGGAGCCTCATTCGACGCAAGCAAAGCTGCAAGACGCCACTCGGAAAGCTTTTAATACGAGCTGAATTATTAAATAAATTTGTGCCCACATTCTTTCCCTTCTAGGTGTGTGTGTGTGTGTGTATGTGTGTGTGTGTGGGGTTGAGGTCCGTCAGTGTGCTAAAACTGTACGGTGGTGTGACGTTTCGGAGGGGATTTCTTTTTTAGTTTTCCCAGCATTTCCTCACCCGCGCACCTTTCTGTGCTACCGTTTCGCTTAAGCTTTCGAATCGTGATGGAAGTGTTTGGATGGAAGGTTTTATAGTTTCTTATTTCCACGCTTTCCACGCAATTTTCCAAAGCAAAGGGAAGGGAGTGGATGCAGGGCGAAGGGGGCGAAAACAATTTTGTTTTATTTTAAACCTCAAATCAGAGTTAGCAATTTTCTAGTAGCTGGTTGTTTTGTACCACAGCCCGAAAGAAGCGAAAATGCCACCCGAAATGCGAAAGGTGTTCATGAACTGAGGGGGGGAGCGAAGAAAACAGACGCTTCAGATCTAGGATAAAAAGGGTTTGGCCGAACGGAATGAGCAATCGCATCACCACCGTAGGACCCGTTAGGACAAAAAGAATTAAATTAATGAAAAGTTGTGTGCAAAGTTTTGCTCCTGTTTGAGTTCCAACCGCGACGAGCAAAGTGCGAGCAAGCGTACCTCACAACCGGGAGGAGGTCTACAAAAGGACATGGGACACAGAAGGTCTTGGGGCGGTGTACTAGGTTGTGTTGTACAAAACACGAACAAAAGTAAGAAATGGTAAAGAGACAAAAAAAACCGAAGTTAAATAAAACTGAAACAGTGTAGTTTGGATGTACCAAGAACGAGGAAGTAGAAAGGAAGGAAGAAAGATGGCCAAAAGCGCCACCACCACCACCACCACCACGAAACCGCTGTCTGCAGAAAGAAAAACAATCGTACATAACAAGAGGAAACACATTATAAGTGAAAAGTTCTTTCACCCGCTGGTCCCCACAATTCCAACGACTCGGACGGACAGGACGGAACGCGACCGACGCGCACCATTCCATTTGCGTTTTGCTACAATTGGAGCACTTTTGGCAGTCACTTAAACACAGCGCCACTGTTTAGTGCACAATGTGTGTGTGTGTGTGTGTGTGTTTCGCTAGATTCCGGACAGGTCTAGCCTAATTTTAGACACGACGCCGCGCGCCAGTTGACTTTCCACCAATTGCTTCCTGGCGTGGCGTCTTTTTTTCACATTGCAAAGAGTCCGCGAGTACAAGTTGCGGTCCTGCCACTTCCATCCCGGACAATATTTAAGCAATGGCTTGGCCAACACACGGATAAAGTTTTAAGTAAAGTTTAAAGCTATCTTTCATCGAGAGCATTGTTTACGTAAAAGCTTTAGCCACTGAAATGCCACGAGAGCCCTTCCATGCCAAGAGAAGTCTAGTTTCAGGCAACCAAAAGGGGTAATTCTTTAAGCTTTTGGGGAGAGATTTTCAAAAAGTAAGCAAACTTGGTGCAAGAGGATTTGCGATTCAAGAAATTTTAAACAAAAGCAAAACTATTTTCCCTTCATTTTCTCATTAAGCTTTTGTATGGTCGTGTCCGTACAAAGTTTTGTTGCGAGATTTAACGAAACCAAAATTAATCTTTAAATTACAATACATGTACTATTACTACGTCTACTCACCGCTTTACAAGAGCTTTATGTTCGTTTTCTTGGCTTATTGCAACCATCGCATGCTTGCAGGTCGGCACCACCTTCTGCCGGATGGTCCAGTAACAGGTGACGTTTCGCGGATACATGCCCGGATAGTTTGGGCTCTGCAGGCGACACTTTTTCCGGTAACATTCATCGTACTGTCGTGTGCAGTATGTTCCCGGGGTGACACGTCCTAGCTCAAGCAGCTCGCTCGGTGCACCGTACCTGTTGGGAAGAAGGATAGAGAGTTGAATAACAGTTGATACAAGATTAAATAACGTTTGATGCGCTGTGCTTCTAACACATCGATGTTGGTGATGAAACATGTAAAAAGTTACCCTTAAGCGTTAAAAGAACTCAAAGAACATTCCAGTTCTATGTTACACAGCTTCAAAAATATCGATTTCGTTACAAACCGCTTTAGACATCGGTTTTTAATCGAAAGCAAAAAGGTGCTGCTGCTGCTGCTGGTGCGTTCAAATTATTCCATTTCATCAATTTTGTCCCACGTTAAGCAAGTCCCACAACATTCGGTAAATGAGCCGGAGTGCTAAAAAGACAAAGCAAACTGATGAAATACGCTTTTGCTTTCGATTTCTTCTTTTTCTCGGTGCTCAATTTTCCACTTCATCGGTTTCAAATTGAGTCGAAGAAAATGAATAGAAACAAGGACCGTGGAATCCTGGCAAATGAAAGTGAGACCCTTGAAATAGGCTTCGAAATGATGGACTACACGGTGGATGGTTGTCACGATGTAGATTTTTCTTTCTATTTAATTCACAAGATTGTCGTTGCTTCTTTTCCTTTTTCCGTTTTCTTCTTTTGCTGTGGTTAAGATGGCTAGTTGTGTAGTTTTTTTTTCTACCGTTTGAAGAACAGTACTGTAGGAAGAAAAGATTTCTTCACAAACCGTTACACCGATGTAATGGTTCCCGGTACGATCGTCATTTTTTCTCTCTTTCGGGCAACTGTTTCGTGCCATCGTCATGCTGCTGCCTGATGCTATTTCGACACACAGCACCCGATTGGATAGTGTGGCCTTCATGCTCGTTTTGCAACTAACCTGTGCTCACTCACTCACCCCACGGTAGCACGAACGGTTGAATTATTTAACATTTCAATATCCAATTTGATAACATTTCCATCTATGATTGGATTCGATGCCGATTTTGCATCTCGTTTCTCGTCTTCCGCATTGCCTTTCGCACCGGGGGCCATTCGCCGTTCTGTGCAGTCGTGTACTGTGCAGCGTTCTCAATGGAGCACTTGAAGTGAAAAGTTTCCCTGTAGTTTGTTCGTGGATAGTGGTGATCGTACGTTTGTTTCCTTTTTGGCGCTGAGCACATCATACCGTTTGCACCGTTTTCGGGGATTGGATTTTGCGTTTTGCTGTGAAATTAGGGGTTAAAGGTTGTCGCAGCTTTTCTCCTTAATCCAAAAGTGTACAAGTAAAGGAAGCAAATACTATTTACGGAAAAGTTACGGATGAATTCGGTTGAAAAGATTCTTTTCAAGAGTAACGATCTTCATCACGGCTTCATTACGCTTCATTTCATGTACTAGAACATGTGAACATGATTTTCTGATTCCGGAAAGAAATGAATTCCAGCTCAAATTGTACATTTCCTTAGCAGAAAGCAAGACTCAATATGCTCCCTTCTTCAAGTACAACATTTCCTAAACATCGTCTTCCTTCCCACAATCACACATCCGTATCCCGACTGCACTTCCAAAGAAACTCATCAACAAAAGTACTCTGGTGCAATGTGTTTCTCTTTTAAACGACTTACGAAACTGGGAAATATCGTTGCACGATAAATTAACAAATCAAAGATGCAAGTAAATTGCAAAAAAAAAATTCCCTCACTTCACAAGATGGCGATGACATGGACCTTTTCCTTCCGTGCGTGATTGACAGCATTGTCAGTTAGGTCAAACGCTTCCATTCCTCAGATGTTATCGAGCAAGAAATTGATGAAAATTTCTTGCAAAACCCCTTCGACGTGGAGTGCGACCGTGTTGGTGTTCGGTGTTCCAACAACATACGGGTCAACTGACGCTCAAAGTTTGCTGCTGCAATCGACCGAACTGATTGAATCCGTGCCAATGTTTGTGTGCCAATCCGTACGATTTGCTTTTGCGATTTGCAGCAGGGAAAACTTGCCCCATTTGCTAAGATGTCGGTTATCTTTGCTGTTTGTTGTTTGCTTGTTCGAACTCTAAAACACCACACGACGATTGGCTATGTGTGTGCTTGCTATAAACCTTCGAGCGTATGCAGTGAGAGCGCTTCCTTCGTCTGGTGGCGAGAATTGAAGGATGCAGGAGATATACACGGTGAGGAATCAAATCATATGGAAATATGAACATGTACCACCTTAGACACCGGTGGAAAATCGTGGAAGAGAGGTGACGGAAAGCTATCATCCGACGCTGAGGTAAGGCAATCCGAGGACTCTTACATACATCCGGTCGGTTCGAAAGGTGGGTCGCAGCACTGCAATAGTGAAACTGTCGCCGAATGTGTTCCGAATCGATCGGTACGCAAATGTATGGGAAACGATTTCACCGATCCTATTCAGAGCATCTTGGGAACACGAGGGTGAGCGAAGTAGCAGAAGGAGGGAGTTTGATTGCAAGGTGACTAAAGTTTCATTTCCTTCGTCAGCTTCCGAGTGGACGGAGCGCTTGTTGGTACCTTGTTGTGTCCGGGTGCAGAATCGCGCGCTCGTCTACGTGTACGTGAGCATACTTGGAAATAAGGTTGGAAGGATTCACCCGAACCGTAGGATATATGTTTGCTATTTCGCTACCGTAGTGCTGTAGTGCCAGGCTCGTTCCGCTCTCGAACGCTATCTTGAGTGTTTGATCATTGCACGGCGTCCAGGCGCCGTATGCCATCTTCTTCTAACGTCACCAGAGCTGGTGCTCACCGTTTCCTGTATTCGAAGTAGCTTTCGATCGGCTGTCCCATTCCAGGAATGCTAGTTTGTTGTTGCAAACGCCACTCCCCATCACACACACTCACATACGCTGTCTTAGCTTGTGAAAGTCGATCCGAGCTTTCCTCATTACCGTTCCCAGCAGCTGTCGGGGTACTTTTATGCTACATGCTTTCTTTTCCATCACCAACACCGACGGTACGCTGTGGAATAGCTGTGGAATAATTTTACCTGACAATAGCCTCTGATTGACTTATGAATTTGTACCGGATGCGAAATTCAAACGGCGTGCCTGCCTGCATCGGTGCATGAAAGACCTGCAACGAGAAGAAAATGGCAAAGAAACGGTGTGAGTGACGAGGCAACGTCCAAGGGCCACACGATGGCGGTGTGGAAAAACAAACTAATAATTCACGCAGGGCGCATGGTAAGGGGGTCCATCTAACCGGAAATGGAAATGCTTGATGCAGTACCTGGAACAGGTTGCAACCGTTAAAGGTAAACAGAAACGTTGCCTTCGATTGCCGGGATGAAAACCCAGGGATCACGCGACCAGAGGACACGATTGTTGGGAAACTTTCCATAAAGCGTCCGGGGATTGGTGTAACGAACGCCCGCCTGTCTTACTGTCCCACCGTCATCGATTTCGGCTGGCTTGCACGGTGGGTGAAAATGAAAAATGACAAGCCCCAGGCGACCAAGTCAACGCAGTTGTGGCAGTAACGGAAAAAGAGAGCAGCAGTGGAACCGGAACGCGGTCAAGTGAAAAAGGGTGTTTCTGGGCTCATCTATATTCAAATGAAATATACGTTTATTGAGAGTGCCGGCAAAGCTCTGTACGAGCAGCAGAAAGGAACACGGAACGGCCGCGACAACAAAAACATCACTTCTACAGACGATGCAGTAAGTACAGGCGACGGCAAAGAGCATACAAGAGATCGCTTTCCTTCGGACGCGCAGGACGCTCCGGTGTATGTGCTGTCAAAGCTCTTGCAAAGAAGCATAAGGCGCTCAACCGAACCGGGCAAGAGATGCTGGAAAAAGGGGAAAACTTTAACCCACGATGAAAACTACCACCGTTGGTTACCACGCAAACCTTTTACACTTCGCAAACGATGGATACGGTACCGCTTAGGATCAACACACTCAAACTCATATACATTTTCAATAATCCTTCGCTTCGGGTGAGACATCGACGACGGTTGTGGTGGTAGGAACCGTGGTGGTATTAATGCATATTCATGATGGGTTTTCAAGCGCAAACTAACAAAAAAGTCACCCAACCGCCAACCCTTTTGGCCGGCCGACCGGTGGTGATGGCATAAAAAGGGAGCTGGATGGAAAATTTGTCGGAAAATAGTTGATCCATCCGTTGATCTTGACGCAGAAACGCCGGAAGCGGTTCGGCACTCACCCGAAACGATGCACACGGATCGATGAAACGCCGAAACGCTGCCTGGTGCTGGCGAGAGCGTTTCCCAAGAATTGATATAAATTTGAATTTTATTGAACGAGTTAGTTTTGCCGAAACTAGTTGATATTGTTCCGCGTTCGGTGGCGTATTTGATGGTTGTTGGGTATACGCCACTCTTCGCCAATCTCACCGTGATGCCTAAGAAAGCAAACGGATCGCTTGTAGTGAGAAGCGTGAAGATGTGGTTTTCGGCGCAAGGACTAAAATTCATATGAGCTCGTTTTTAAGGTAACTACCACTAGCGAGCATCGATCGGATCGAGGAGAAGGAGTTTATAGTGGTAGTGATTTAAACTTTCTATGTTTATGTTTTCTCCGGAAGGTCTACGAGCTGACAAATTTGTGAGATTTGATTATGGGACGACATGGAACACAGGGATAGGATAACTTTTCAAATGATTGTTATTATAGATAATGGATGAATTAATGAGCGACAAGTTTCTTGGTAGAAGTTCTCAAATCATCTAAAAATCATTTATATATTACACTAGCAAACCAGTATATGGCCAAGACCTATCAGGAGATCTATCAGGACGGCCCTGTTAATAGTCTGTTTAACATTACTAAGCTTAAACTAAAACAACTTTGAAAGACTCTGAAAGCCCTGCTGACAAATAGAATTATTACAATAATTAAGAGAAACACATGTTTACCCCTTTAATTTTGTAATTAATACCAATTAAGTGGTAAATAAAGTACACTCTTTATCTTCCAACGAGCTTCGTGGGTCGTCCTCCCCTTTTCCATCCGTCCGGAAGCATGCTAATAACAAAATTACGACTCCACTGCCGTAGGCTAATTTGTGTCAAATAGTTTCAGCCCGGTATTTAATTACTTACGAGCAGTTTCGGATCGAAGACTATCTGAAAATCTCATCTTTCTGCTGCCTACTCATGGCAGCCCTTTTGAAGCTGACTCTTGCATGAGTTGAGCTCTATCAACTGATAACCGATTATTTGCAATTTTTAAACACACCGTGCTTTGCTCCGAGAGGCAAAATGCTTGGAAGTTCCAGTTAGGACTTTACCATATATTGGTCCGTCTGGTTCTCGGTAAGCAAAATAAGAGTGTCCTGTGTCAAGCTACTGCTGCTACCCACACACAACCACTTCCGTAACCAAATCGCAAAACTACTACCACCACCACCACCACCGCAACAACAGCTCTCCGTATGCCCGGTAAGTGTCACAGTGAAGATATGAAAGGACTTGCTTCCAAAGCAACAAAAGTGCATGTACCGGTGGTCTCGTCCGATCAAGCGTACGAGATAGGGAAAATTTAATTTGATACATAATTGCACCCACGTTAGTAAGGAAGGGGAGCGTAGGCTCGACACAAGAGCAGACATTCTTGATTCTGTACGCTTGCCTCTTTTGCCAGGTTCGTACTGGAGAGCACGACTGGAAAGCCGACGCACAAGAAAATGGTCGTTTGGTACCAATGGATGGTTGATGGTTACTGATAAGCCACCGTGCTATCGTACACACGCAAAACGGTACGAAGTTCGTGCGAAGAACCGACCAACACTACACCAAGAATGAAGATAGTGAGAACCACCGAGACACCATCCAAAGGTTTCCAAAGCTCCCACGCTGAACCGACGGCCCCTCGTCGCTTTCCTCATCGCTTCATCATCATTATCAATTATCCTGAAGGTGTTTGAGAACTCGTTTCTTCTGGTTCCGGTCCGTGCCGAACGCACACCTGGAAAAACCCCCGACGGGAGACCCGACGGTGTGTGTGTACGTGTGTTTGTGTGTTTTATCCATATCGATAACGGTTATTTGCTAATATTTGCCGATATTAGTGTCATAAATTTGTGGAAATCTTTTCGTACCAATCTGCACCGTCGGCCAGGTTTTCGACGGTGTGTCTGCCTCGCTTTACGCACCGGAAAGCGAGAGAAGCAAACATAGAATTATGTTCCCGTCCCAGTCGCTAACTAAATCTTTTACGATGCTTTAGGTTGCTTGGAGGGGTTGGCCTCGGGTGCAGTTACCGACGCGTGAGACGAAGATTTTATTTTCGGTACGTCGGTGTACACGTTTGCGACGGTATCGTCATCGTCATCGTCGTCCTGTGCTTCCCTGTGCAACGTAAAAGTGAAAGATGGCCCGTAGGTCTCAACCCACCCTTCCAACGCCCGATAAGCAACGGTGGAAGCAAAAGCTAAAGAGGTGCCAGAGCGGTTAAAAGCGACCGTAAGGTATGATGTTTTCTTATCGAACGGGATAGGCTGGCAGGTGAGAGCGTTCAAGAAATTACCACCCCGTGTACTAATTAGGCAATCTTGTCCGTGTTCTCGTGTGCTGCTTTTGCTCCGCTCCCGAATTTAGGAAGGCCACGAAAGAGATTTTACATCGAACGGGAGGTGGTATAGCTTGACAAGCAGCCAGGATCCAGTACTAAGGAGTCACCGTGTGACAGGGTAGAGAAGAGTAAGGTTGAAAGTTAAAATTTAATCTCACTCTTAATGGTCGTTTGGAGCTTTCCGGCGGCAGATTCTGATTAAGATTCACCGGGTGTATTTTCTCGAAACGGTTACGAGCCAAACCTACCCGTAGTCAGCATTCTAAGTGAGGGAGGACTATATTTTGAGAAAGGGAAAAGGAAGAGACGGAATGTGTGGACGAGAGACAGAGAGAGAGAGAGTCCCTATCGCCAGAGGACATCTTGGCAGTTCCGGAAGCTATAATCAGCGTTCCCGGGTGGGAATGTTCCTGGCTACCGAAGGTTGTGAGCGGGCTGCCTGTGACGAAAAATGATTAGGTTATTAGTTGTCTCTAGGAACGAACCTATCAACCTAGGGACTGCAGGGAGGCACTAAGACCACCCGAGAACGGTTCAAACGGCAAACCGGGAACCATCGTTCGATGTTTAAGCTAATCGATAATAATCTGTTATCGAACATGAAATTATGTTTCGAAAGTTATGTTACGGAAGTGTATACACACTGTACGAGAAATCGTTCCCTTTATGGTGGGATCTCTTTTTTAATTCATACAACATTTATCATGAATGGCTAATGCTAGATTCTGGATACATTTTTAGCAAGGGAGATCTTTTGTAAGCCTCTGAGGCATGGGCTTTGTCCAAAAATCTAATATCGACAGGAAGGTGCTGAGATCTTTAGTTGTGTATAGTATTTCGTATCATAGTCCTTCATTGTCCTTTACAATGGCCTCATTAGTGCTCCAGATTTGCAAGGCAGTTCTTATCATCATCAAAGTGTTTTAGGGGTTCAAATTAAAATGAATCGATGGTGTTTGCCCGTCCGTCCAAAACACCGGAATATTGGTGAGAGAACGTGAAGCAGTTGATTGATAAGAGATAATGTAAGTAAATCAAATCTTTATTTAGAAGCTTGTTTTTGCCAACGGAACTTATTCACCTAATCTTTTATAAACACTTGATATTGCAAGATTTTTGATGCGAAAAAGTCATATTAATTTGATTGAATATTGAACTACCACCGAATCGAGCACGGTTTCTATCTATAATCTAATTTTAACTCCAAATTTAAAAGCATTATTCATCGTTTCCTTCCGTTCCGTGCCACGTGCAAAAACAACACTGCATTTCCCACACACAGACAGTGGTGCATTTTTTTGTCCCCGAACCAAAAACCCTTTCCTTCCATTCTCGTACAGCTCCAATTTAACGTTGGGGTCGGGTCGTGCTACCATACTTTTGCTAACTCAATTAAAAGCTGATTTATGGTGAACTGCCCCGGCACCCTGGGAACGGCTCTGTTGGCACGAGGCGTAAGCTGGTCGATGTAGTGTGTGCTTATCCTGATTTCCCCACCCCAACATCGTTAGCAGACACGGCTCGTTTGTGCCTCGCTTTTCAAATATTGGCCACACTTCTCCCACCCGGTAGTGGAAGTACTACTGTTTCGCCGGCTAATGCTTCCCTGGCAGGAGCCAGCTAATTGCTTATGCTCTTTCGTGCATATGTTCTTAATATCCACCCGGTGGCCGTTACCCAAGCACACCGTGCACCATCTTGAAACGAGCCTGACACGGGCCCCAAAAGCGGAGAACTTACTGCCATGTCGAGGTCTTTAAGTTGATTGTGCTCGTATATTTCGCGCATTTCCATTTCGTTCCTTTGCCGAACCGAAATGACCACACGGTGGTGATGAAGGTGAGCAGCGCGGAACGCTATCAAGCGTGTGTTTTAAGGAACTGCCAGAAGCAGCAGCAAACGAAAAAGGGATTCCAAGCAAGAGAGCCTAGCCCCCGCCGGTTGGGCAAACAGTAATTGCTTGCTCGACCGTGTACAAAAACCACACACTCCGTGCTCTCCGGAGCCGGAGCTAGAACGAGGATGGAACCCGTTGTAAATCTACGCGCCAGTACACGGGGTTTGATGAAACATTTCTACACCACCGTGTTCGATGGGTTTTGGTGTTTGTGTTTGTGGAACATGTGTACCGCGCGCCCAGCTACAGACCGTCCCCGGGTGCTGCAATTATCCTCTGCCACATTCATCCCCGCCCGAAGAGCCATATTAAATCCGGTGTAATGCGCTTGTTTTGTCGGTGGAAAACGATGACCAACCTGACATTGGTGCAAGCACCAGGGTGGTTGCATGAATAATGGCGCGCACATACCACGTTCACCTACAAACGGGAATGGAATAAAAGAACCGCGCGTGTAGAACATTGTAATAACATGATTTGGATAAATTTACGACGAATTTAGGTTGGGTGTTATTAAAACCGGATGTGTACGGTACACTCCCTGCTTCTTTCGAGATGATTAGATTGTGAAAATTAAAATAATCCGCATGTTGCAGCGCTAACTCCTTTATGATGAACGCGTGTGTGGCTTTTCTTGGTAGCTTTTCGTGTGAGTTTGTGAATCGCGTTTGTTCACACTTGTGTAAATTGGCTGGAAGTAATAAGGTTTGGGTTAAATTAATAATACTGTATACAGGGAAACGAATCGCTCTGAAGTATGCTTAACCCTCGTGGAACTTTTTGAACCCCTTTTTCTAAACCCCTTCCCCCGTACGACACTTTCCACAACAATGGTAGAAAGATACATTTGTTTGTCTTTGGCAGCATTAAAAAGAGGCGAAAATAAAGGCACCAGAACAAACATCACTCAGAATAGCTCCCTGTTGACCACACACACACACGGCCTATCCCTGGCCAGATCACGGAGCACGGTGGTCATCACGAAGTAAAAGCAAACATCTTTATTCGACCGGGTTTCGGTGGGATTTTTTCCGATTGGGAAGCTTCAGTATTGTGTCGGAGGCTTCATATGAGAGGAAAAAGCGACCCACACTCATCCCATTCGATAAGGGCCGAGTTTTCGTGGAATTTAGTCGAGTTTGTTGCGGTTTCGATCAGACGCAGGCACAGGCGCACAATCGACAATCTTGCTACTATCCTGGCCACGACTACTACTACTTCCACCGCCCGAGACTAGCGCGTCCACAAAGTTATCGTTTTTATCGACAATTCTTGACCTTATATGATTAGGATGGTCGGATCCTTTTTCGGAGCCTGGAGTTGGAGCTGAAGACTAAGGACAAACAAATGTATTGGATTGAAGTCAAAGGACAATAGCGCGGCCGGCCGGGGGTAGAAAAGTTTTGGCGAGCTTAGCGTTGATTCTTCTAGCGCCTTTTGCTAGGGGAACAACCTAAAGCCGCAACCCCTTAAAAGCATAAGCCCCCCTGCGCTTTGTGTCGCTTCGTGACGGAACGGGCGGGAAATGGAACGTTGAATGACTAAAATAAATGGTTCACTTTCCCGGTTCTATTTGATTTCCTGCCACGGTTCTAGCCGTCCGAGTCAAGGAACCTCGCTCGTTCGCCTTCCCGGGTTTTTGTTGAATCCTTTTAAACTTCTGCCCTTTAGTGTTTGGCCCGCATCACACACACACACACGGTTGAGGAGAAAAAGCTCGCAAACGGTTACTCTCGCTCCTCCACCGAAAAACCGCATATGTTTGTTTAGGACCCCGAAAACCCGTCCACCATTCCTTTGCTGCCGTCACCACCTTTCCGCTTTACGGTTCGGTTGCGTGGGCAAAGGAATATCAAATTAAAATGTTGTCCCAAGTTTATCTTCTAGCGGTACACCGTTTTTTGTTCGCAGGGCCGTGGAAGACGCCGCCGGGCGCTATTCGTTCATTCCGACGGAATGAATTGAGCAGAAATATGTGCTACTGGCCCAAACTGACGGCTAGCTGGCCTGCCACTCCGCTCCTGATCGTTCCAGGTCGTTGGGGATGTGGAACGTCCGATATTATGACCAAACTCATGATTCGATTTTTTTCCCCGTTTTGCCCCGTCGTCGTGCTGTCTGTGAGCATAATGAAGGGCTAAAAACTTTAAAGCTTGCCCTAAAACGATACACAAAAAATGGAAACTTAATCGAACTGTTTTGGGGTTGGGCGAAAATGAAACAAAATCAAACCCAAATACGTTTCTTCGGTCGATGAGGGAAGTAAAAAGGGAGGAAAAAAACTTATTTTATTAACAACAAAAAAAAGTCCGGCCTGGAACGTCAACTTTCAACCACGGACTGTTGACACGCTTAATTAATAATCAACAGCGGTCCCATTTTTCCGCTTCTGTAGAATTTTGCCTCCAATTCTGGGCACCTTTCATGAGTATCTGGGGATAGGGCTTAAAAATCGCAATCACCGCTCGTCTATTCGTTCGCAAAGAGGTCAAAATAGAACGATGTACGCGGTCCTGATTCAACCCCTCGCGGGCCTTAGTTCGGGCTGGTTGTTTATGAATCAATCCGGCTGTTCTGGAACCCTTCTCAGAAGCGCAAACGCGCGTAGTTCCGTTCCTGATTCGTGCACTCGCGCTACCCGCAGTACGTCACGCAGTGTACCGCTCAACACAACAGCTTCCGGAACATTATCGTTGTGGTGTGCTGCGGAAGGTGTGCCAGCCACTTACTTACGCTGATTCATTCAACCTGCGAGATGGATGACTTTCGAGTGAGTGCAGAGAGGATGTATGCGCGTCGGTACGCCGGTTTCAGAACTTCCAGCAACTACTTCAATATCCGGGCGCACTTCCTGGAACTGGGTAGAATTATCTTCTCTGCTGGCGAGCGTAGCTCGGACGATTTTGGTTCCGTGTTTAAAGTAGCACATCGGTAGGAAGCAAACGGGAGCAGGATAAGCACCAAATATATCACCATGAAAAATGCACATCCGCGGCAATTTCTGTATTTTACCGGAAAGAAATATTCCCGACCTTTCGTTGTTGTGCAACAGCACGGTATTCACGCAAGATAAACAATTGTCATTCGCAGGCTTGACTTTGACACCGCTGCTTTTTCTCGAAGCTGTCATTTTCGCCGTGATTTCGCCCCATTGCGTTCTACTTTGAATACATTTTGCTCACGAGCTCATTCTGTTGTCAAACACGTTGGATGGTGGGCTGCGTTGCTCATTGTTCTGCTGGGTGCTTTTTAATATGTTTTTTTTTGTAGTAAAATAAGCCAAAAATGGAAAATTTTCATAATCCTACATTAGGTAAGCTATGTACAGTAAAGAACTATGTTTCTATAACTCCATACAATAGAATGCTAAACAATGTTGCCTGTTTCCTTGCAGCAATTGGACAACAAATTCAAGAGGTAAAAATCAAGAAGGAGCTGGACACACTTCCAGGTAATGATGACGGTATAAAGGTGGAAGGCTATAGCCCTGATGTTGTACCAACAGCGTTGGGGGCTGAAACGCCACCGGTAAGCATATGGAACAAAGATACGGAAGGGATTTGTAATAGATAACTCGTCCGGAACTTTGGTTGTAGGATGACGAAGGATTTTCTACGCTACTGGAACATGGCGAGCCAACATGGACGGTAGAGTCAAATCGAATCCGACATGCCTGGCGATACTTCCTCCTTACTCCGGAAGAGATTGATACCTTTGCTGATGGTACGTCTATTTTCTACACAATTAGCATTTCAAGTGGAATTTAATCCGTTTCAAAAAATGTATTCCGTTTACAGAAGGAAAAACACCGGATGCTGAAGCACGCATATCTGTTATGCATGAAATGGAAATAGACGGAAACGAGGTAATTGCGGTGTTTTGTATTTGTATATGTTTAAAACACTTTATATATACGCATACTATTTGTAGGAAACGCTCTTTTTGCATCAATGGGAAGAACCATCGAGCCCTGCTCCACAGGCACCATCCATTGAAATGACCACCCGTCGCAGTCGTTGGGACGAAAAACCGGAAACGGCGCACAGAACGATCGATAACGCGTGGGAAATCACGCCTAGTGCTGTTGGTGTTCTACCCAACCAAAGCCCACCTTCCAAAAAGCGTCGTACACGATGGGATCAGCCACCGGTCGAAACCATACGGATGAACAGCGCTACGACTGATTGTGAGGACGCTTCACCTATTACACCTGGTATGGTATCCACCTATAGCCGAAATTTATTGAAGGCAACGGCAATTACGGCAGTTGCCGAATCCAGTCCAATGATCCCGGGAAGCCAGCTATCGCGCTGGTGTCATCAAGATATAAAGCAACGCAATCGTCCCATGGCGGACGAGGAGCTGGATACGATATTCCCGCATAGTTACCAAATATTGATTCCGCCATCTGATTACAATCCGACCGAGACGCTAAACCATCAACTGGCGATTACCCCAGATACCGACACGCGTACCGGCTTTTTTATGCAGACAGAGAACGTCAAACCCAAGTTTGAGGATAACATGATGAAGAGAAATCTTCCCTTCATGAAACCAGACGACACACAGTTCTTTGGCAAGCTGCTGATCGACGTGGACGAATACTCGCTCACTGTGGAAGAGCTGAAAGAGCGTCAAATCATGAATCTGCTGTTAAAAATCAAGAACGGTGGTCCACCGATTCGCAAGATTGCAATGCGCCACATTACGAACAAAGCACGTGAGTTCGGTGCGGGACCACTGTTCAATCAGATTCTGCCACTAATGATGAATGTTAAGCTCGAAGATCACGAGCGTCATCAGTTGGTGAAGGTTATCGATCGTATCCTGTTCAAGCTGGACAATCTGGTACGTCCGTACGTACACGGGATACTGATCGTGATTGAACCGCTACTGATCGACGAAGATTACTATGCGCGTGTGGAAGGTCGCCAGGTCATATCGAACCTGACCAAGGCGGTTGGATTTGCCACGATGGTCACGACGATGCGTCCCGACATTGATAGCCGGGATGAGTGTGTACGCAATACGACTTCCCGTACGTTTGCTGTCGTTGCATGCACACTGGGCATTCCGATGCTCCTTCCGTTCCTGAGGGCGGTCTGCAAGAGCAAAAAATCATCGCAGACTCGGCACACCGGGTTTAAAATCGTGCAGCAAATAGCGATACTGATGGGAAACGCTATATTGCCGCACCTGACATCGTTGGTCGAAATTGTAGAAAGTGGTTTGGAAGATCAGCATGGAAATAACCGCATAATGTCGGCACTCGCCGTTGCTACGCTAGCCGAAGCGTCCACACCGTATGGCATTGAGTCGTTCGACACAATTCTCAGGCCACTGTGGTTGAACATCCGGAAATGTAGAGGCAAGGTTCTTGCCGGCTTTTTGAAGGCTGCCGGCTGCTTGATCCCACTGATGGAGACGAAGTTTGCGTCGTGCTACACACGCGAGATAATGCCGATAATTATCCGTGAGTTCCGGTCGCCAGACAGCGAGATGAAGTGTATTTTGCTGAAGCTGGTAAAGCAATGCTGCTGCACAGCGGACGGGCTGGACGTGCTGTACATCAAGGAGGAGTTATTGCCACACTTTTTTGAACACTTCTGGACCTATCGAATAGAGCCAAACCAGCGCACCGGTCGGCAGCTGACCGATACGACGGTAGCAATCGCTTGTAAGATTGGCACATATGACATCCTCAATCGTTTGGTGGATCATCTGAAGGATGAGAACGAGAAAGTTCGCCAAATGGCGATGGTAACGATCAGCAAGATTATGGAGCATGTTGGTGCGGGCGACATTGATGCGCAACTTGAGGAACAGTTGTTCGAAGGTATACTGTACACGTTCCAAGAGCAAAGTAACAGTGATCGTAAAATACTGACCGCGTTCAGTACGATAGTGACCCAGTTTTGCAAACGCGTCAAACCATATCTACCGCAAATCTCCGATATAATCATGTGGCGATTGAACAACAAGTGTAGCTTAAAGCGTCAACAATCAGCCGATCTGATCTCGTACATTGCTGCTGTTATAAAGCAGTGTAATGATCTGAAGCTGTTGAACTATCTTGCGGTTGTGTTGTTCGAGAATCTTGGTGAAGAGTACCCGGACGTGCTCGGATCGATACTGGGCGCACTGAAGTCGATCTTGAATGTGATGGCCATGTCCACAGTAACACCAATGTTGAAGTATCTTCTACACCGTCTTCTGCCCATCCTGAAGAACCGTCACGAGAAGGTACAGGAAAACTGTGTCAGTCTGGTGGGATTGATTGCGCAGATTGCACCGGAGTACGTGTCGGCCCACGAGTGGTTGCGAGTTTGTTTCGAGCTGCTGGAACTGTTTAAATCTCACAACAAATCGGTACGGCATACAGCGATCAACACGTTCGGCTACATCGCGCGTGCAATCGGTCCGAACGATATACTGCTGATGTTGCTCAACAGTCTGAAGGTACAGCAGCGTCGGTACCGGATCTGCTCGTCCGTCGCCATTGCGGTGCTGGCAGAAACGTGCCAGCCCTTCACAGTGCTGCCCAGTCTCGTGAACGAGTACCGCGTGCGGGAACAGAACGTTCGGAACGGTGTGCTCAAGTCGTTGTCCTTCATGTTCAAGTATATTGGGGCGATGGCCAATGACTACGTCTACGCTGTCAGTCCGCTGCTGGAGGACGCATTGCAGGATCGAGATTTGGTCCACCGGCAGTTGGCCTGTAACGCGATCAAACACATTTCGCTAGGTGTTAATGGGATGGGACGTGAGGATGTGCTCATCCATCTGATGAACTACGTCTGGCCAAACATTTTCGAAACGTCGCCCCATCTATCGCTGGCGTTTCAGGAAGCCATCGGTGCCTTGCGGGTAGCGCTAGGTCCGACCAAGATATTGCAGTACTTACTGCAGGGCTTGTTCCATTCGTCGCGTAAGGTACGTAAAGCGTACTGGAACATTTACAACATGGTGTATGTTGGGGCACAGGACGCACTTGTCGCTGGCTATCCACGCATTGTGAACGATTCAAGAAATCGCTACATTCGCTACGAATTGGATTACAATTTGTAATAGAAAGCGATGTTACTCGGCGGTTTTGCTATAGCTTTGTATCTGCTTTTATAGTTATCACTTTTTGAACATCTACCATGAAACATTTCATAGTTGTATACAGTATTTGAACCAATAAATTTGGATAGTAATAATTTCTTAAACAACATATCTGAAAGCTCGATTATTGGAGCGTTTCTCGTGAGAAATGAATCTCTTTCACAGCTTCTCAATATGCCTTCGTACAGGTTTAGATGTTTATTATCATTAAGCGAAGTAAGGTTTAAAATTGTTTCAAAGCTCTCGAACAAGGATTTACACATTTGTACAAGCGTGCAAACGTGTGCGGTTTGAATGTTTGACAAACTTTTGATTGCCGTTCCAGGTGGGTGAGTTCTTTGAACTTTCTCTCGCTCGCCCAACTTCTGAGCGTTTGCGTTTGCTAAAGTTGAAGATGATTTGATGCACCTGTGCGGAAATGTATCGTGTTTGTTGCCGCGTGCACACGCACGCCCGCTTACATTGAATTCTGGGAAGAAACTGCATACCAAGATGCCTCTCCCCTGCTTGATCGTTGCATCTTGGTGGAAAATGTAGCGCGCAAGCGGGGACATGCAGCAGTCTTGACACTGCCGGGTGAAGGTATAAAAGTTGTTAATTAGTTTTTCCCCGGTAAGCGGCTTCTGGAATGATACACCGTTAGTTTAGTGACTTGCACTTCCTATTCGCCTGCCACTGCTTTGTAGTGCGCGATCGCTTTGCCCAGCAGCGAACGGACAAGTTTCCTGTGTTTTCTTGAGGCCCGGCCTACGCCTTACCGTTCAAATTCAAAAACCGACTTTCGATGGAAGTTTACGCTCGAATGTTGTCTCCATTTTGTTGCCTCGAGTTCAAATGAAATCAGATGCTACAATGTTGCATCCGGTAGATAGGTGGAGGATGGTTGTAGTTTGCGTGCGAGCAAACCAACTGCTCGGTAAATTCAAGACGAAAAGTACCGTCAATTAGTGTTTTCGTGCTAGTATTACAAGCATTGCTGCATCGGGAGGAAATAATTGACAAGAAAGTTTTTTTTCCCCCATGGCTTTCTCGAAAACATTCTTCGTGAAGCGCCTTTGTGTGGTTCTAAAGACTTTCGGGCAAAGTTCTTGTAATGGAGCTGTCTAATTGACCATTTTTGTACGTTCTCTTACTTGTGAAGCGTCTTTTTTATTCCCGGTAAGCCCGGGAAGCTGGTTTGCAAATCAAATTTCAATCTACTGTAAAGAAAGCGGACTAAACGTTTCCACTGTACGTTTTCCCAGCTAACTTACCCCAATTATCCCTTCTCACATGTGTTATCAATTAGCAGACCTGATGCAGATGCAAGCTGCAACGCTCTAATAGAGGCATTGCATGCAAATTTGTCTCGACAGTTATTGTGGCATAAGAAATCCTTCAGCGTTCGAGCGGACTGCAAGCGGATGAAAAAATAATCCTACCAGCAACCCGTGTGCAGTAGATTGGTAATCGAAACACTTATAATTGCATTTCAATCGACACATTGCACCACCGTGCGCCTTTTCTCGAAATCGAGCTCTAGCATATGTGGTGCGAATGGTAGAAAATGTCTGTTTGCGAATTCCGTCTTCTCGTGTGCCGCAGCGTGCCTAAAGAATAGACCGTACGACCGATATCCTGCTCGAGGCTGCAACTTAAAAACCGACCTCAAAATGTGACGCAAAACTATGTGGGAAAAAGGGAATAGAAAAATGCGTTAATTGTGCAACATCCACAGAAAAAATGAAACCCGAAAGGAATTGGTTTTGACGACTACGATGGGTGGTTTGGTGTTTCGGGAAATCCATGCCAGAATAGTAACAGTAACCTGGACCAAAAGGAACTGCTGCCACACATTAAAAAAAACCCCCGACCCGTTTCAGACAGGTTTGGAAAATGGGAAAATTGTCTGCCGCAGACTGCAAACAGCAACAAAAAAGAACAACTGGCAAATGCCTTTTACCAACATTTTCATTCTTTCCGCTTTCGATTCGTTCGATTCGAATGCAAATCCAATAAGCAATGGTTAGAAAAACGGCACAGGCATAGAGCGTCACAAAAATATCGACGCAAGAAAATGCAGCCACCAGCATCATAACTGGTCGTGTTGTTGCTTCCGGTACAGCAAAAGGGAAAGCCAAACCAGATGAACTTTGCCGAAAGAACGAACAAGCAATGTTCGAAAATCGGGGGCTTTGGAGATAGTGTTGCCTTTGGCAGACGTTAGTAAGCAGCAGCAGCAGCAGAACGAGCAGAAGCAACATGAATGAGATTAAACCAGCAGAACTAGCTTCTTGCAGTAAAAACCGCGTCGTTGTACAATGCAGTACCGTCTGGCAAATGGTTAAGAATACAAATCGCCGCATTCCTGGATGGAAAGGACACACAGCGAGAAAAAGATGCTTTCCAAGCATAAACAACATAAAGCGGGGTACAGCGCCAAGGATGGAGGAGTCGGAAACAGCACCATAAGCTTTACTGCACAGCATCTGCATGGTGAGGAAAAGGTTGATCGTAAGTCCAAAATTTTAACTCCATTGTCTTTTTTGGAAAATTTTTCACTATTTATTTATTTGTAGGCGACCAGTGTTAAGATAGATTATATAAAAATACTACCCCAGATGGATGAAATATCTTCAAGGGACTTACCCAATGAGAATCTACTTCCTGTAATCATGGCATCCTTTACCAATGACCAACCACTGGCGGATCAAGGCTTTTAGAGACCTGAGATCAACTCGTGATAAAGACAACTTCGAATTACATTTCGGACCTCGTTAGTCAAGCCACCTTGCGTTGAAAATTGCCACTAAACTTGCGATGCGGCTCCTTTGTGCACTGATGATCTTAACATTGAGCAGAAGTTAAGCGACCAAATAAGCTGAAGTTGGAATATTGCACACTCGGATGTATGAGCTAACAAAGGAAAAGTCGCTAGAATAAAGGTCTCAGAGTTGTTAGTGCTATGAGAAAGACTCCGGATAAATATAAATCCGTAATATCTGTCGAAAAATCAGCTACCTTCAACAAAGCAGAACTCTGGACTACGGTGAAGAAGTCTTGTTTGAAGTATTAATCAAAATAGTTTTAAAAGATGTCTAGTATTTAATGGAAACACTCTAGAAAAACGATAACAGTATCCATGGCCGCGCGGTATTCACAAAAGTTTTGATTCAGTACTCACAAAACACATCTGTGGAGTCTTCATAGCTTATCAACCATCCCAAAGCACATCGATAACAAATATTTATGGCCAGCATATGATTTTAAGCTTCCCCACCATGCATCAGATTCGATCGTTTTTGCTTCTGCTTGTGGCGCAGAGAACACAATACCGATACTCGCACTGGCGACTACCAATGAATCGTTTTCTCCAGAAACCAAATCCAACGCCAAAGAACGAATATGGACGCGAAAGGTTATCGTCGGGAATGTGTGTTGCAATTTCGAATTCCACACACTGAAGCTGACGCAAATTACTACGCCCGCCATGTAGCGACCGATGCAGCAAAAGCAAAAGTTGGGGGAACACACAGCACAAAACCCTTCGAGATTTGTGCAACGGAATCAGCCTGCATCACCAATTTCTCCCCCCGAATCGGGTTGGACGGGGCCAATGCAATGCAAACGGCTTCTAACTACCAATCCACGTTGGTGCGCGCGGGGGAACCATCCTTTTTTGTGTGTGTTTTGCTTTTCCCCATTGATAAATTTTCCATCGGAAAATACAGTATAAAGCGCCATTCTTTCGCATTCGAATGTGATGAACAAAAAAAAAATAGCGATCCAAGGTCCCATGCGGTTCCAAACGTGGTTGCTGCAAATCGTGGTGGAGGAAATGATGAAAATGCATACACATTTTCCCGTGCATTCTGGATTCCTTCGTCCGTGGTTGAGCCCCCGTGCCCAGCCACCGTTCCGATACAAGGTGGGAAATGTGAAACAATATTGCAGTACATCACCGCAGACAGCAATTCCTCTTCGCCGCAGAGTGAAAATGTTTCCTTTTCGGTTTCTCTGGCAGTGTGCGCGCCCCCACCCCCTTTAGCATACCGGTCCGAAATGCTTCCCGGTGGCTGTGAGTTATGTTCACGTTTCCATTCTCTCCGCGCGTGTGTTTCTTCGTTTGCTGACGCTCATTTCGTTGCAATTCCTCCCGGGAGTCTTCACCCGGGACTCCATTAGCTCCAGCTTGTACCGAGTTTTTTGCTGTTCCGGGGTGTTTTTTGTTGTTGTTGCTCCTACTGACGCTTCTCTCTCATTACAGAATGAATGGCACCGCGGGTTTCGGTTTGGATTGGGACGTGTGAAAGCAAACCCGACCGTGATATGTTGCTGATATTTGGCCCCCGCCACACACACACACGGTTCCACGATGCAGGGCGAACGAACGAATAACGAATAACGAACACATCGAGCACATCCTTTTTTTGCCGTTGTTGTGCCACTCGGAGAAGGACGAGAAGGTATGTGATGCCGGGGGATTGAGGAGAGGAGGGGAGTGGGAAGGGGTGTTGGGAATTCATTCCCGGAACAATAATTGCAAACGTGTGTTTCCCTCGGTTCGTTTCGCGTTGCGCGCGGAAAATTGCGGGAACCTCCTTGGGGACCACAGCGCACGGCACGAATCGGTAATTCAGCAAGGTGTGCAGAATGGATTATTTTTGTATGCCGTGTACTCTCGGTTCTGGTTCTGGTCATATCTATATACTTTTTTTGTCATTTCACTCCCCCACCCCATCTTCCGGATCTTCCACCCCATCGGATGATCCAGGCGTGTTCGATCTCTTTCTACAGCAATAAACTTCCGCTCTACATTGCTCATCCTGCCAATCGGTTTGCAACCGATGCATAATTTGCGCCGGTGCTGAAAGATGAAAAATTGTCCACCAGAATTGTTAATGGAGCTTTCGTTTTTCTTTTTTTGCTGTTGTAGTTTATTATTGTGGACGTGTAGCTGTACAGCTAGAGTAAATAGGGCAGGATGTCCCAATTTCATACAGCCGAAGCAGCATTCGTAGACATTGCATCAATGTTGTTGAGAGCTTTTTTGGAGAGTAGTAAATGAAGAAATGTTTTAACATGAAGCTTAATTTTGTTGAGCTGGCGATTTTAGGATATCCCAAACTAATGAATCTTGACAGTTTTGCCTGTGACGTTGCAATATTCGCTGAATCAAATGATGTATTTAATTTTGTTCCTAGTACTTAGAAGAGAAATCAATAGAGAAAAGTAAAAATCTTATCAATCATAAGTTGACACGGAATACTTCAAGCTTTAGTATACTTATAGAATTTTTCTCGAATTAGCAAAGAATTCCTAAAAACGACTTGGCCGCATTGCTAAGTCCCTAAACAAGTCACGTATGTTTTCAACCATTATATATCTTTCAACATTTGCTTCAATTTGCTTTTGCTTTTGATTAAGTCCGATTGTATCAATATTTCTCTTAATACTTCTGTAAGACTAATGGATATAAGTCAATCCATTTTAGGGCATCACCCAAGTCATAGGGCGAATAAATATTATGCTCATTCTCTAAGTTGTAATTTAGAAGCATCATTCGTTCTCTTGCCAATGTTCAACAAAATCCAACGCCCCGCAACCAGCTATTAATCCACCACTTCACGTGTCATTATTCGTATCCAATTGTCTTTGTCAAATTAGAATTCTTATTATCCGAACGCCCTGATTGGCAGTGCGCTCGATTGATTGAAAAATTGATTCTAATGTGATAAGCGATCAATTTTTCCGTCCAATACCTGCATCAGGGCGTGCGTATTTACGCTTTAGACAAAGCCTTAAGCATGTTTAGACGCTTCAAAATGCTCGCTTACCTTCAAAACACACCCACAGAAAAAGCTTTCAGGTAAGAAAAACGCTTTTGAAGCACTTTCTTTCCACCATGGGGTGTGTGTACGGCGCACTGATTGGTATGGATTCTCTAAAGACGGCAAAGATGATTGAGATCGGCTCATCCGTCCCGATCTCCAAGGACTCCACACGGAGAGACGAATGAGGTAACGAGAACCATCCAGTGGAAGAACACAAACACACACACACACAGAACGCAGAACCTGTTCAGAGGCTTTGTTTCTGGTGGGTCCCACCGTTGCTCACTCACACTGGTCCTGCCGGTAGAAGCGAGTTTTCATCCTCCGTACACGGCCCGGGCATGGAATGGAAAGATAATGAAAATGTATATTTCCACTCGATTGCTACCGACGTCCGTGTGCCGACGCCGACTGACTCTCGGTACGCGGATGACTCTGGTACTCCCCAGATCCCAAGGTCCCCGAGTCTCCCGAGTACCATGGTGGAAGTAAATTTCGTGTGCTCTCCGGGTTGGGAAGGAATCGCAACCAAGCAAGAAAAAAAAACATGGCAGAACCACCGTACAACCGAACCCCACATGATCCGTATTTTTCCATTTCCATTCCACCGTACGCCCTGGCACACTGGCACACGAGGAACGCACGAGCTTTCACCGCATGGCATGAACCGCTGTTGTGCGCTGTTATCAATGTGTGGGGCCCGGTTTCTTCGCTACGTGGCCATTTTTCAACACGATTTACCGAATTCGGAGAAGCGATACTTCGAGAACAGAAATCCCGTACAGGTCTCGCAAACCTGTCACGCTCGCTCCACCCCGGCCCCCAGAATCGAATCGCGCTGACTGCTGCATGCAGTGCTTGAAAGTCATGGTTCGTTTCGGTTCGCCGTTTGTTCGTTGGTTGATAAATAAACATTCGCGACATTAAGTACGATAGCAGGCAGCAGGGCAGCGATACGTACATGATGGCGGCGACGGTGTACACGGGTGAGGTCAACTGACTTGGCCTGACTTTCGGTTTTCGGGAAATTGTTTTTGCTTGTTCGGTGCAGTGTGCCAAACAGGGTTTTCCGGGAACGCTTCCTTCGGAAATGGAACCGACAGGATTGTGCTGAGTCGAACCGTTCGCTGCATCGATGGGTTTTGTGCAGCTTACAGCACAACTGTCTTTGCAGCGCTTGGGCAGCCGGAAATGAAAATAAAACTCACCCCATCTGGCACGAGTGGACGGGCGGGAACGGATCGACTCGGTCAGAATCGAAACGGATCGCCGGTGGGAGAATGACGCGGATGTCTCACAGTTACTGGGAGAAAGAAATCAACCCCGCACGACGACCCGATCCCCAAATACACGGCGTGTGCATGTGCACCAAAGTTGAAAGTGAAGTTTAAATTACCTTGACAGATGCTGTCACCGTCGATGTTTCGCTGAAGTACAGCTGATGACCGGAAGCCTTCCCGCACCAGGATCCACCGGTGAATGGGCGTCCCAATTCGCTGAGCTGGTTTTTTTTGTTGGTGAAGAGTTACCGGGAAAAGAACAAAGATACAAACAGTTTAATGCGGGAGCTGCTCGTGTGTTTTTTTTGTGTTGCTTCACTCCTTAGGGAAGCTTTCGGAAAAGTATTGAACCAAACAGTTTTGAACGGGTAGCGTTTAAAGCAACAACAGACAAAAAAAAAACAAGAAGCGAAAGGTTGATCATGTTTTATTGAATTGCTGCGCTGCACACAAGAAGCGAAAGGTACTCTATGGAGGACCCGGTGTTTTTGCGAACGTGCCGGGACATTGATTGATGCATGGGGACGCGTTTTGGGAAATTTATCTGCCTTCGTGGAACCTTTCCCCAAAAGGGGTTTACCCGTTTTCCTTTTCGGGGGAGAATCTTTGAATGGGAGCAAACATTTTGATGGAGCAAAAAAAACCATTTGGATAAAAAAAAAACTCTAAATTGAAACGAACAGATCCTAACTTTGAGAGGTGAGTTTGGCAGTTTGATTGTTGAATGACAGAAGCCTGTACAGAGAAACGCATACGTGAAAGCGGCAAACAATGATTTGGGAAACGATGCATACACAATGAGCAACAAATGGGATTCGTTTTGACCTTTCGATGAGTGGCGCGTGTTGGAAGAATGGAGCTTTTGCTGTGTAAAATTTCTTTTTGAAAGTTTTAATGAAAGTTCTTTAAAAACTGAAGTCATATAAACGTTGCTATAATAGTAGCCATAATTAAAAAGCAATATGTTGTAAAATGAGAACCCACTTTTAATATCTATTTCTCAGTTACCGAACTCAACTGCCGAATGAGAGGTAAATCCTAATTGCTGGATACTGATCCTCGCCAAAGTTCACCCCCGGTGCATATGGCTCAAGTGTTTCCACTTGACCGCAGTGGTCATGTAAGGCAAACTCCATTAACTCTATTTTGTATCTTATTTGTACAATGGCTTTCAAAAAAACAGACACACACACACCGGATCGACCCTTTCACTACTACAACCACTAATCCCACCAATTCGTTCGGCAACCGAACCCATAATTTCGAGAATTGCTCGGAAATAGATAAAACTTTATTGCATGTTTTACCAATCCCATTTTGGGGATAGGGTTGCCTTTGCGAGTGGAAATCCAATTTTCCTTCCCGTCGACCGGTGCACAAGCTCGTGCAGCAATCTCAGTCGGCTACTACACTGCTGCAGGAAGCTAGAGACACGCGTTTGCTATAAAATTGACCCCTTTTCGGACGAGATCAACGGTGCTGCAACTGTGCTCGCCTTGAAGTGCAGAAACTGGTGAACCGGGACGATAAGCGAGCATCGCTGGTCCGTGTGGTGCAGCAGCAGCAGCAGCAGCAGTTCGGTCATTTTTGGCTTCCGACTAAACAAACTTCACAAAGTTAAGCTTCTGCGAGCAAGCAAACGGTCTCCAGCTCACTTTTATCAGTAGTTTAAGAACCAGTTCCTGATAGATTCGGAAACCTGGCCTCAGCTACGCTCCATTTTCCCTCAGCCCGTCAGAACAAACGAATGTAAGCAATAACATGTAAAACTTTCCCATTCATCGCCGGAGTGATCCGGCAGTACGGACTCGTCGGTTTGTGCTGCGCTGACGCGTGTCCTGGCAACAGTCGTCCAGTTGGAAAACGTTACAAGCGCAAATGGAGTAAAGTTTTGTCAGTTGCGATAAACCTTTTGAGTGACTCAAATCGCTGGACGGTCAGAGGGCGAACGAGAGAGAGAGAGAGACAGTGTGTGTACTTTGGTGCAGTGCAGTTTGGCAATGGGTTGCAGCGCAACATTCAGGACTATCAGGACGAGTAAAGTGTTTGCATTTGGTTCGGTGCGTTACAGTGTTGGCATCGATACCCGGCAGTAGTGAACGGCCCCATCGAGTCGTACCCTGGTTTAGGTGGAGTACTTATGAAGCTAATTGAGTTGTCAGCCACATGTCTTTCGGGTCGGGAAAGTTATAATCTACTGTCGGTGCACACGGCTGTGCATCAATTTATGATAAGCTTAAGTCTATGTTAAGGGCTCACAAACTCGAAACTTTAATTATCTTCAAAGAAGCAGCAAGATACGGACGTCATAAACTACTGAGTAATGTTGGAGTATCTTGGTTTTCGTTTTGTTTTGAAAGTGTCTTGAAAACTATATGAGGATTCGGGGAAACGCGGGAAGTTTCTAAGCAATAAAAGAGTGATTCTTAGCAATTTTGATACCGTACGAAATACCGATAACTAAAACGAAAAATGATGCTAAAGCATCCAATTATATGAATACCTTCTTATCAATACGCCATTCCTTACCTGCATGAATCCTTCCGGGCAGCCGGGCAAATCGCCTCCGCTCGTAAGGCTTGCATCGCTCGAATCCATATCCGGATCGATGAGACCTTCGTCGAACCGGCCGACGGTAAATTTGTCGAAAATGATCTGAAAATAGAGACGCAAGACGGCAGTGATGTAACAAAGGCATGTGTATTGTTTTATTATTGTTGCATTTTTTATCGAAACGAAATTGGAAAATTTCATTACATTATGTAAAATGGAGGTTCGGCTTCCTGCCCTAAAACGCACGCAAAGTCAAGACATGTTCCAGATGTTTTTAATTCCCATACGCTGTACGCAAATACACTAACAAAGCAGCTTCCCTGTAATGGTTTGTGGGTGCAAGCTACAAGATGACGTCGTTATTATTCCACAGCAGCAGAAAGAAAGAAGCGTCAGCAAACAGTGTTGAATAATATAGCCTCAATGTCAGAAGCACCTCACGAGAATGTCAGTTTAATTTATCCCTGTCCGAAACAATCGGTCGTTCGCCCACCTCGATCCAAACCCCGAAAAAGCAACGAGGGGAACGAGCGAAGAAGTCGGACGAGAGCCAAGAAAGCTTAACCCAAGGCTCTGCTGAAAGCTTTCTTCGACGATACGTAAATACACACACACACACCGAGGCAAGCAACCGTTCGTCGAAAGGAAAGGTGAAACGTTTAATCTTTTCATCGTACGTATCTTAAAAAAGGATCCTCAATCAATGGCCTGTTGGACTCCGAGCTGTTGGACTTGTTGGGCTTTTGGAATAATAAACGAGCACACACACAGAAACAACGCATACACGAAGATCCTTTCGCAATTCTGTCAGAATATCCGCACCTGTCAATAGCGACTTGACAGGAACGAAACCCAAACAGCATCGTTTTGTTTTCATTGGATTTTGTTTCTACACCTCGGCAGCCGCCACCATTTTGTCGCTGGCTTCCAAAAACGCAAACCATAATACAAAGGCAAGATGGAAGCCCTACCAACCTGTACCTGCACCTAATGTAGATGGTGTTCGGGTTGCAACATTGTGATTAGACGAGTTCTTTCCTGTTTCTATTCTTCTACGTGTATGTGTGTGTGTACTTGTGGGCTCATTCTACAATGGCTTAGCCGTGCCGGGGAGAGTTGATAAAACAAAAACCATTCTCTTGCTAAGCTCAGTGTTGCTTTGCATCTTCCAAACCTCCACACCAGAAGGACATTATTTTGCAAAAGGTTTTCCTTTGCTGACTGGATCCGGATGGATGCGGGTTCATCATCATCGGTTCGGCAAGAAAAGGAAAACATATCAACCATTCGCTTCGCCCCCCTGTGATAAGCTTATCACCCTTGAGCGTGTGCCTGCTTTTTTCCCACGATGAAAGAAAGTTACTGTCACCCAAAAACAAAACACACACAGAGAGAGTGAAGGAAAAAAGGATCTAAAAGCTCTTCACAAAACAAAACGAAGCCCCCACAAAATAACACAATGAAGGAACGAGTCCTTTGGGAAAGACAAGCCGAAAGAAATAAAACTGTCAACCGAAAGAAGCGCGCGTCAGCTGGTGAAGGATGGGAAACAGTGCGGGCCTAAGCGTTGCTAACTGCACCGGTCTGCCTAAACGACTCATCATTCTGCAGAGCGCGCACACACACACGCACACGCACGTAGCACAAACATGGCGCAATGAGGAAAAACAAAGGTCTCCAAGCACATGAAACAAAAACCGGATCCGTTTCTTTGCGGAATTCTTCGATCGTCCGAGCTGTCAGACATTCCTGGCGTTGCTGCTGGCCCTATCATCATTAACTTCGAGGTATGGGGCTTAAGATGGAGGCACCACACACGCAAGACAAAAACGATAAGGAAGAAGAATTCTGTCTTGTCCACACCGCAATAAGCGAAAAACAGAACAGCAACAAAAAAGCACACGGAGGTAACTAATTTATACCGATCCTTGGTTATGCCACAGCCGTCACTCGAATGGTCGAGTGATGATTTTGCACAGTGTGGCTGGGGGGGGAAAAAGGAAAACGAGGTCAACGAGCGTACCGGGTGCGCAAGGGGAACAATGGCAAGGCCACACACACACACGGACACTCGGTGTCCTCACCAACTGTGTGGCAGATAGTGGAAGATTATTATGAGACGATCGTGTTCCCGGAACCGCACACTAGGTAAGCTGTCGTAGGTTTTTCTTTTGTTTGTAGCGCAAGACAACACACCAACACGCGCACACGCACACAAAAGAAAGGTTGATTAGAGGTGGATGTAATAAAACCGAAACCCAGGCATTCGCTGCTTGAGAACTTTCTATTTCGGCGACGCTTACACACTGGGGAGCTTTTGTTGTTGTTCTTTTATCTCGCTTTCTCTCGCTGTTCATGATCATTTGTGTTTTGTCGTGGTGGATAGGTCTAACAGAGGACGCTATTATTAAAACCCGTTAAACAGAGAACGGCCCGTAGTTTTCTTGGAACACGCGCCCAGACCAGCGGAACCACCAACGCTCAACGCGCGTCTTATTTCTTGACGGAATGTTTGCCCTCGCGTTCGGTGCACAGGACCAAAAACCTAGATCCGCATAACGCAAACACACTCGAGATGAATGAATGAAGAATGTTCGTATTCTTTCCGAATGGGGCTTATGCTTCTAACAACACTCGGCCCAACAAACAAGACAAACAGACAAAGCCAGCGAACAACGCAACGAAAGTCGGCAAATTCTACAACGTAAAACAACAGCAACTTCGGCGTTGGACGCTGATGCTTGGCTGGGCTTTGTTTTTTGGTGCGAAAAGTTGGTGGTCCCGTTGGAGAGGTTGAGTTACGGGTTTTGGGGTCACCGTTTGAAATTGTGCCACTCTTGCTTGTGCTGTCCTGGGCTTCTTGCCGAGTTACGGAGCAGAGTTACACAATAGCTAGCTGGTCGGAACATGCTTATCGAGAGTTGTAATTCTAAGGCTTCATTTCTCTTGGTCGCCCTCCCTGGTCAGTTTGGCACCCTTGCGTCACCTTCTTCGAATCAAATCCTTCTCTGGGGATAAACAGGAAATGTATAGGAAAAAAAAGAACTGCGCCACTGAGCTGTAATTAATTAAACGCAAGAAAACGAAAGTGTTTGCTCGCGTGCCTGCACCAAACCACTCAACCGGGTACCGGGTCACGTTCCTGCTGTCAGCAGGGTTAAAATGGGTGTTTAGCAAAAGGTACTCTACCCAGCTGCCCCTAACTCCTCCCCTAACACACACACACCCTTCAGAATGCTGACAAACCACCATCAAGCTCAACTCCGAATCTACCGCTGACTCTGATTAATGAGCCAAAGTGGCACAAAGCGCCACTCCGAACTGCTTTGACCGACCTTGTCGCATAGTTTTCTTCGATGATGTAACGGATCCCAGGGCGCAAACAATCGTCACCAAACCGAATGTCAACCGGCGT
Organism: Anopheles maculatus; assembly: GCA_002091835.1. Lineage (NCBI taxonomy): Eukaryota > Metazoa > Arthropoda > Insecta > Diptera > Culicidae > Anopheles > Anopheles maculatus. Next base: position 53,063 of record KZ062637.1, read on the forward strand.
GTAAGGGTGTCGTCGTTCGTCGGTGATGTTGTTGCCGAACATGCCGGTGTTTATTGGTGTGGTGATTGTCTGGAATTGCTGGGAGGGAAAATCAAGGAAAATATTTATCACTTCCACCAGCGTGTGCCCACCAAACTGGCTCTGACTGTTTGGTTTGTGGTCTGATCGTGTCTGATACAGCCCAAAAAGGCAGCACATTCGCGTGCAGGGAGGATTTCCGAATGGCTCTGACACTGAGATACTTAGCGATAATGAGTGGAGCACGCGTTTCGTCAGCTAATTAGCTAAATTTAGATAAATAGACGTTTGGGTGGGCAGCTGAAGCTCAGGCTAGGCGTGTTGGGAAGAAAAATAGTCGTAGGCGTTGTGTTACTGCTGACCTGCTGAGCTGAACGGGTCAAATGTGATAAGGTGAGGCATTGTTATGATAAATGAAGGACATAGCTCTTCCTGTTACCACTTTCACATGTAAATGTGAGTGATAAACTCAGTTAAGCGATTGTTTTGTTTTATTTTGGACTCGGATAAAACTCTGGTGTTGCCCTGTGCACAGTGTTGCCAATCAGAATAAGTTATATGCGACGAGGAACTTTGGGTCGTTAACAACTCTGGGTATTGATCTAAACTACATCAACTATGCTATGTGGTAGAGAATTCCAAGTGTCATTCCATTGAATTCCAATTTTTTGTAGGATACTCTTCTGAATGTCCTGAGAAGAGAACTTTTATTGAATCCCATTCCATATAATATCTATTTTGCGGAACCAGGATAACAGTCCTAGACTTTCAAGACTCGGGAAGAAGGTCCAATTCACTTGTCATCAGTAGGTTTGATGCCTTTATTTTTTCCAAGGATTTACTAGAGCTGGTTGTCCTTAAATCTCCAAAGGAACCAACTCCTCAATTATCCAAACACGTATGAATATACACTAGACTTCTTAATATAGATTTAATCTTTGCTCTTTGATCCTATGTTATATGTTTTTATATCATCATCTTAAAACGACGCACATCATCGAGTCATCACCATATTAACTCCTACGAGACTTCGTTAATGACATTCGACTTTTCCTTCGCTGTATGGTAAACCGTTCCTGTTCGCTTCTCTCGACCTACGCAACGACGCGTCCACGGCGCGGTAATGATAAGAATTCACACGCAGACCGATTCTCGTGCCAGTTATTTAATTAAGTGCGTTACGCATACCCGCCGGCAACCGTTTTGGTGCAAAACCGGGCTGCGATTGATTAGCAATTTAAATGCCGCCTATTCATCAACCAAATTTACATATCATTCAGTCGCCGTTCGCTGTGCGTGGGAAAAGTTTATCCCATTTGTGCGCTCCCAGTTGAGAGCGACGTTGAGGGGGTGCTTGCGATAGGGATTAAGGACCCGGCTCATCAGTCTTCAGCATCAGCCTCATCAGCGCCCGACGAACGCTAGAACAAGCGAATTTATTCGAGGCAATTGTTCAGTTCGGCAGTGGTGGGAACATTGTCGGTACTGAAGTCTCGCGTCTTGGACTTCCTGATAAAGTGCGGGAAAAACGTTCTAACCCAAGGATACCGGTTTCTCAACGGATGCAAAGATGCTTTCCGGGTTGTCGGTTTGATGCCAAAGGGTGTGCTCCTAGCCCGCGGGCAATCCTCACTGATTGCCATCGTGCGATAGCGCAAGAGAGAGAGAGAGAGAGCGCACCGAGGGACAAATCAACGACGTCTACACTCGAACGTCATTGCTTGCCGTGGTCTACATAACGTCCAGAACCGTCTTACATCCGGTTCATCCTGCGTCCCGTATCTCTAATCCTGGCGTACCACAGCGTCAGCACATTGGAAAAGCAAACTCGCGCTAGCAAGACCCAAACCGTGCTGCTGCTGCTGCTGGTGGCTTTAAAGCCGAACTGCATTTAGAATTCACATTGCCGCAATGCTGAAAAGATATCTTCTCTCATCGTTTGTTCCTTTTTCCCGCTTGCCCTTCCACCTTCCCCCTCCCATGTTCCTGAGCTCCTGAAGGCGTTTTTGAAAATCTTCATTATGGCAAATCGCACGATTCACACACAAAGCGAAATCGCTTTTATCTGCTGTTTGTTTAATGCTCACAGCTTGCCCATCCCACTCGACGTTCGCCAGGGCGTACACGTTCTCGGGCGCATAGTTAAAGCGGAAGTGAAAGGAAAGTTGGAAGTCTTCGGTGCCCTCACCGAAAAGACGAACCCATCGGGCGCACCGAAAGATGTTGAAACAAATCAGTCCGCGCTGTTGAAGCCTGGCACGAACGCGGCTTGGTGTGTGGCGCGTGTGTAATGAGAAAAAGAACTTCTCTTGCGCTTGGGATGAAAGCGACCGAAACGACTTCCGGCCGATGTTTTCCGATCCGCTCGGAATCGATATTAGTTTTCGGAACTGGAATTCAACGCTTGTGTCTTCCGCCCAATGCGTTGGGGTTTTTGGGAAGGGTGGATGATGTTTGGGTCGGGTCGGTGGAATCGATATCACGGCACATCATACGATGCTCATCAGGAGGCACTTCAGGAAAGCATTGGAACAGTACTTGTGTGTGTGTGTGTTGGGTGTATTATGGATACGACTATCGTTCGTTGATTTTTGGCAGTCGTTTAAGAGGCACTGTTTCAATTGCGGAAGTAGTACACAGCGATCAAAATGCTATAAAAATCAGTGTTTTCTCTCGTTTCTTTTTCGGTTTGATTATTTTTGATGAAGTAATATATTCTTTGATTTTTAGATGGATCTTGTGGTGTTCTGAATCTTAATTTTATAAGAACTAAGTTTTGTTTAACTGAAATATTTAAAAACTTTACTGTAGTGATAAAATTTTCATAATAAGGCACCGAAATGGCACATCCTAACGAAGAAAACATAAAAGTTTTCCCCGAGTTAGCTGACTGCAACACTTGCAGCGGCTATTTGCCGGTTCGAGAAGTACCATTGTAAAAATAATATTTCATCCCGCTTCTCGCAGATGAATTAGTGATGAACACCCTTGCCCAACCCAAACCCGTATTGTCTTGCGGTATAAAACTTAAACGTAGCATCACCGAGCATCGCCGACGACGAACACCTCTGCAATGGCGGTTGCTGCAAATGCTTACCTGCACGATGTCACCCTGTTCGTGACCGGAAGCGGTAAACGTAAGATGGCAGAGAAATGGCAGCCGGTTCCACTGCGGTGGCGGCACCGTGAGTGTGTACGTTCGCCCGATATCACCGTAGTACGTCCGGTTGCACACTGGAAGAGATGGGAAAAACGATCGGGAAACCCCGGTGTTAAATAAAAGTAAATGGTTGGGCAAAAGGTCGGTAAAGAAAATTATGTTGCGTGGTGAGCAGCATGAGCAAAGTGTGAGAGTGAGAGTGTGTGTGAAAGCTGCAACCTATCAAAGCAACCCAGTCACATGGAAGCGAAAGTTACGGTGATCGATGGAGACGCCCGGTTGCTGGTGACGGTGATGGAGGCGCCAGGTGGCTGTTAAAATAAGGTTAGTTGTCCACGGCGAAGAACGACCGGGAGCAAAATTAAATTCAATTTCTTTAAATGAAATGAGCTAGTTTTACGGTGGTAAACGGGTACGGTTTGGTCAGACACACACAACAATTCCGCCAACGGGTGTTGAAAGTTGTAGTCGGTGTTGTTAATTAATTAATGTCCGCTGGTACACGAGCTAAATTAAGTGTTTTGTTTTTTTGACATAAAGAATGCTTAATGAACATTTATTTAACCAATGAACTAGAACCTATCTGACTAATTCAAGCACGGAAATCGTGCGGGAAATTTAATTTTAAAAAGCATTTCATCAAATTTAACTCCATTTCGAACTTAAACCCAGCTGCTAGCTGTTTCTATGCATCTTTTTCTTTATGGTTAGTAACATTTTCCTTAACGCAACTTCTAACCTTATAAAAAATTAAAAAAAGGAACCGAAAAAAACAGCGCCACATCTTCACTCTATATAAATATGACGAACTGCACTGACGTTTAATCTCCGAGGAATACATGAGCTCAAGCCCACTTTTATCATCACTCTCAACAGCGTTCGTCTCCTGCTGGTGCTATCAACTGCTGTCACGTTTGTCGTTCCTTTACGCATCAAGCGTACGTACCGAAGATGAGTTGCTTGTCCAAAAAACAGCGCCACCGAAAGTAACAAGACGGCTGAATGTCAGTGTCATGCTTGGCCGTAACGTCGTAGGCACATTACGACAGACGACATGATTTTGTTGAAGCTACATGACTCTCGGCTTGTCATACGGGGGGGAGGCTGTTTCGTTTTCGAAACGCTGCAAGATGTTTCCGTTTATCAAAGCGTTTCGTTCACATTTTACGATTAGCCTTAGGTAGGTAGGCGATGTACAAAAAACCAAATTAATTGTTGCATTAGGGGTATGCTCTGTTTATGAATAATCATAGCAGAAGAAATCAACAGAAAAAACCTCTCTTCGACTGTGTAAATAACAATACAGCATTGTCAAAATCAATCATATTAGATTAAATTATAAATTATTTAATTACCTTCGAGCAGGCAGTAAATAATTAAATATTTAACACACACCGTTTGCAACCATTCCCATGGGAAATTTAAAAAGGCTCACCTGTACACATCTTCGGCTCATCACTGCCATCGCCACAATCATCCCGTCCATCACAGTATTTGTCCAGCGGCACGCAGCTTGCGCCACCCTTGCACGGGTATTCGGAAATTTTGCACCCGTAGCACACGCCCAACAGCTTCAGGGCCAGCGCTGCCAGCAGCGAGTAGTGTATTGCTTTCATTATCATCTGCAACAGGAAGAGAGAGAGAGCGAAGAAGAAGAGACAACATGTTATCAATTAAACTAAGCAATTAAAGGGCACAACAGAAAAATTGAATTCAAAATAGAAAAAACGAGCGCTAAATCAATATAATAGACAATCTGACCGTACAAGCACACTTAAATCAATAAGCATTGATTGATGTTAAAACCACACCATTGTTGATGCTCCTATTGTCCAACCACCGAATTGTGAACAGAATGTTCCGGGTTCAATTATTTCTCCTCTCCGAGCCACGCGAAAACGCATCCCCAAATAGTGGCCATTTTGTCGAAGATAATCAAATAAGGTTAGCATTGGTCGTACTTTATTTTTAAAATGCATCGAAATGGGAGGGAAAAAGAGAGGGAATGAAGGGGTAAGGAAAGGGAGGAGTGAAGTATTATATTTACCTGTCTGGGGCACTTGATCCGAAACAAAAAGACCGCACACCCACACAGTAGGGTTTGGTGGGTTTGGAAATTTGATTATAGATTATAATTATCTCATCCCGAAATGATAAAATTTTAGTAAAAAGAGAAGGAAAATTCAGTTTTCCTTCTTGCGCTAGAAATACAGGAGGTAGGCGAGCAGCCACCGGACACCGGGAGCTGTTTAATTTTACTTTTTGAACGACACAAATGTGCACAACACGTGATGCTCGCCATTCGAACTAGCGAAGGGCGATAATTATGCTACCGGTTTACTCGAACTCTGAGGGTTAAACACGAAACACGGGGTGGGAAAAGGGGAGAGAGAGAAGCTGATGAAGAGCTTGGCCACAGTTGAATAAACACAAGCTTTCATTAAAATATAAATCCGTCAAATAATGCACAAAATTAATGCCGATGCACAGACCGAGAACTCCCCGTGGTGGGTCCGAGACACGAGACAGTTATGTTGTGATGAAATTAGCTCCTGCCCGAGCATTATAAACCTCGATGCACTTGATGTTGAGCAACGGTTGTGTACAGTCGTCGCCGGGCGAGCATTTCCTGCTAAGGATTACTGTGATTCTGTGTAGGGTGACAACAAGTTTGAGCGGTCGTGTTGACCCGTTCCGGTCCTGGTGTACCCTGACGACCGGTTAATTAAAAGTTCAGGCTTCACTGTGCATCGCCGTAATAAAGCGACACACCAGCGTATGTGTGTGTGTGTTGTATTGTTTTGTCGACGATGTGTCTCTCTCGCCGGGCGCACAGATTCACAGGAAAAGCGGCTACTACAATCCAAACCACAGCAGAGTTAGGGTGTGTTCCTATTCATGTTTAGAGTTTATTATGTGTTATTCTTCAATAACTTTTAATGATTCCGTGCTATACGTGGTTCGAGGGGAAAATCATTCCCCTGACCGTGTGCTTTGGTGTAAATTGTTTCCAAAAATTCGTTCACAATTTAATGAGGGCGAGTACAAATTTATGAACCAATTTTAATAAACCCCTCACCCTTGATTGTTGTCGTCTGGAACTGGTTCAGTTGCTACAGAGAAAAAAAACAGCACACTCAAACGCTCAGTTAAGACATTCAACTAACTCCGTGTGGTGTCCCTTTAGCTCGACCCCAAAGCCTCCAAATGATGGCCGTACGATGGTACTAAAACTCATATTACACCCACAATTAGCCTCTCGCTCGCAACGAAAAGGGACGGTGATAACAGCGCCAAAGATATCTGTTTGGAGTTGTTGGGGTTTTTTTTGTATTTGTGAGAAAACCCGAAGGAAAGACTCACCTTTTCCGCAAAGCTCGACTGTGACCACAACACCGAGCTGAAAGGAAGGTAATAAAGGTGGGCAAAAGTTTGTCCGGCAAAACTGGGTTTGTCCAGCAGTTTTACCTGCAGTGATCACAATGGGATAGACCAATGGACAAAATTGTGTACAAAGAATTTTATGGGCTCGATATTAAGGTCCCACAAATATCGTCCATCGTCCTAAACTTAAAGAGAGGTAACTGTTCCATGTTCTACGCATGTTGGGTGAGTTTACCGAAACCGAAACAACAACAAAAAAACACCCAGAACAATGTAACACACACACCGCCTCGAATAAGTTTGTTCATAATTTTTTTCCCCCGTTGACCTCCCGAGCTCCCTTGGGATGGGGAAAAAAGGGAAAACAAACGGGAACCACAACTTATTGTTTCGGTGCTTGTTTGGTCAACAAATTGTTCCATAATACACTGGGCCGTACTTTGATTTATCCTTGCCGTTTGCCTTGTGCCAAACCGATCCACAAAACGGCCTCACCACCAACAATGGCCCTAAGAACCTGAAGGACTTGCCGGTTAACATTTTTTGGAAAAAGTTTTCCGCACCGCTTCGTTCGCACCGAACCGTTTGAAGTTGGGCTCGCCGTTGTTGAAGGATGGTGATAATGTTCCTACATTTGCACAGAATTATGTCACCCGGATGGAATGGAGTTTGGGGGAGTTTTGGAGTTTTGGTTACTGCGGGTGTCGATCTTCTAATTGCGGTTTACACTCACAGATTGACGTCTGGTACGGTAAGGCGCCGGGCGTATCCTTGGGAACGGATCGGAGTAGGCGCTCTCATGATGAATCGTGAGCCGACGGTAATGCTATATTGAGCGGTAATTTACATAAAAAATCAATTAGAAACTTTACACCGGGGAAGACTTCCAGGCCTTTGTACCGCCGGCTTGAAAAGTAATGAAAATACACATAAACTCACACACACGCGTACATTTGATTGTACGCAGGAGAGCGAAAAAAAGGAGTCCAATATTGTTGCCACTGTACGCTCTCTTGGGTTGTGCCGCCGACTTGGGACCTTCACCGTTTCTAGACGCACACACACCGGCTGGTCGGTTGGCAAAGTTTTTGTGCAAAAGTTAAGAAATTACTTGCGTACTCCAGCGTGCAAATACTGCTAACGCCAGGGTTTCCTTTTTTTTTTTTTTTTTGGTTGCATTATTCGTTCCGTTTCTGCCAAAACTTTAGCGAAACCAACATCTGAATCGCAAATGTGGCTCATTTGCCTGCGTCTGCTTGCGTCCGTGCGCCTTTCATTAGGCCGTTCGGGCGTTGAACGCTGTGTTTTTTCGAAAGCAATATAGCCAACGCTGGCATGTAAAAGTGACCCATTTTCTTTACCGCCTTTCGGGGAGCAGCTAGTCTTGCATGCGAAGTGTATTGGCACGGCGAATTTATTCCACTAATTTAATTATAAATTGGCGTTGCTGATCAAGCACAGGGGGGGCTGCTTAACTCAAGCATAAAATATTACGAGTTTTCCGCAAGTTTTGAACGTAGCGGCTGATAAATATAATGAAACAATTCTGTTCCATTTTTTTCCTGGTGCTGTAAGATTGAATTCAAATTACATCTGAAGCGATGAAACGTAGCCGCTTTTGATCTTCGAGTGTTGTGGAAAGGCACTGTGGTGAAATTGGATCTCTTTGGAACGCTGAAAAAAGCGTTGGAATGTCTGGAAAACAAGTGTCGTGTAAGAGATAATCGGGAGCAATAGTTGTAGGGTAGAATCTTTGTTGTAGGGGAAGACCTTGAACACTCTCCTCAATCAGAGATTCTTATTTAGTGGAAGTTGGGAAGCTTTAAAATCTAAATCATCAAGAAATCCTTCTTAGAACATTGAGTCAACAACAACCAATATAACAGCGTCGTCAAAGTATGTACAGGGATGCTGGGAGGGTTCTAAGACTTTATTTATTCATTAAAGCTTTAAAGCCATCGACTCTGTTGTCGAGAGTGTTGTAGACAGGACATTCACAATAATCTCCGACTAGTCGACGAAAACAGTGGGAAGACGCGTCTTTTGGTTCTGATTGACTTACTTCTCTGACGCCATTTTGACTGATGATTCCCAATCATGACGAAAGATCCATAGTATTAGAGGTTCTAAAGGATTTCCACAGAGTAGTTTCAGGAGTCACTAGGGTCAACACAGGCTGTATTAAGCTCAAGTATTATTCAACATTTATTCGTTCACTTAATGAAGTAGTTACATTGATTTCCTCGATATAGGAACTTTGATTAAACCTTGTTATTTACCTCAACAACAATTTTCCCTTAAACACTTTACTAACTACACTGACACAAGCTCGCTTTCAACCATTGCACGGGTGTATTTTTTTCACTTTACGTTATGCAACGACAGTACACTAACCAAACCGGGAACCCGGCACCATTTTGTTCCGCTTAGCATCGAACGGGGTAACACGATTATGCTCTTTTCACCGCCGGTACCATGGCGGTTTCGCCTAATTTCGCCATCGCTCGCCGTACAACGCGAAAGGGATACCAAGCTTAGCCCCTTAGCGCTTGGTAACTTATCCCGGCGAGGCCCCGAACCTGCAAGACACAGGACACGCGCAGATAAAAAAGGTAGTTAACGAGAAAAGAGCACCAGCGTAACCTATATACATATTCTTCCTTCGCCCGAGTAGCATCCCTTCGGGCGGGAAGCATCAGGACAGACGGGAACGAACGCAACGAACGAAAGAGGATTATGAGAGCACGTGGTTTGGCTCGTACCCGAGAGCTCGTTAAGCGTTTCGAAGGAGTGCTCGTCGGACGGGCGACGTTTGAGACATAATTTTATGCGCTCCCTCGAGGGAAGGTGAAACTACCTTTCCCAACCCGGTTGATCCACTTAACCCCGCAAGCCCGTTGGAACTCTCCGTCAGTGCTGGGAGAGTTGCATCGCACCATCCCGGGAAGGTGTTTTGAATGCAGACACTTGCACATACACACAGACACAGACGCTGGAAAACCGCAGCATAAGGCGTTTTGGTAACGTTCCAAGTTTGTCTCTCCTTTGCTTTTTTTTTGCTTCTCTAGTACAGGTTTTCCAAGATTTTTTTTTTCTACCGAGTCACTCCAGAACCAGAACTGTACACAACACTGTGTCTCAATGACGGTTCTACACTCCTTCACCAACGAGGGCCGCCTGTGTCTGTGAGCGAGAAGCTCGTTAGACCGGAGCGTGCGGTCCGGTGGGTTAGAATATCCGTTCCGTTATTTTAGGGTCTTTTGCCTTACTTTGTGAACGCCAACGAACCCTTACCGACGGACGTTGATGATGGGGCGATCAAAAAAAAAGAAAGTGTTCTGGAAAAGAACACTCGCCACGCCAGCAAGAAGCGCACCCGTACCAGAGCACGGCAGCAAAACGGACAGATTGCGACCGAATGGCGTCAGCGTCTTAATCCCTTAGCATTTGGTTGGTCGGTGGTTGAAGTTCGGAAGAATAAGAGAAGCAAAATAAAACGGAACAATGTCCAGAAAAAACCAAGAGTTCCAAGAAAGACTTCATTGTGCCGGTGTGGCTAGCTTTTATTTAATTTGCACGATAAATGATACAATGAGGGTACGGCCACAACTTTCATTCGAACCAGTGTCCAGGGGCAGTTCTCTTTTTGTTTTTTTTTTTTCCCCTTTTCTCGTCAATAAATGGCCAAACCTTCGAGAATTGTTGTAGGCCCCTAACGGGAAGAAATCGTAGCCCCAAAAAATGAGTAGAACTCAATAAAGAACCGAAAGCGCTATAAGTGGCCAATGAGGCCGCTGCGATTCCAAGGAGTCAATCCCAAAAACTAGTTTTCTCCGGTGCGAGGCAACCTCTGGTAGAACGAATCACAAAGCGCCCAACATAATTCTCGTACACGGTTGGGTCCACTTCATCCAGCCGGACCATGCCCGAAGGAGAAAGTTGTCCATTATTCGTCCTCCCGGCTCATTCTGCACACTGGATGGTCTTGCTGGACTGGACTGGTGATGGTCCAGTCGCTCGCTGAGCAAAGGAAATCTATATGACCAACGTTACGGTGCTGCTTGTTACGAGTGGTCGGCGAAAAGTGGCTCGGGATAAAACAATAATAATAAAAGTACATTGCACTTAAGTATCATTTCTTTCGGTTTTATTACCCGGTCGGTGAGTCGTGCGCTTTTTCACTTACCATTCTCGTGCAAGCCATGAAAAGGAGTCTTTTGCTCTGTCCATCTGTGTGTGTGTGTGTGTTTCTTCGGACATTAGAGTTCACAGAAACGCATCATTCCGCGCGTTCTTGGACACGATCCTTTCCGTAACTCTTACTGTCACGTTCAAAGCGCTTGCAAGCGAGCGCACCAGAACCACGAAACGTTTCACCACCATTGCTCTTTAATGGTACCGCCAACTGGTACGAGCAAGTACCGAAAAAAACGGGTAACCCTCCCGAAAGAATGGGCCACTGTTCACCATCTTCCCAACATCCCAGCAGAAAGGGTTATATCGCTTCGCTAGTGGAACGGAATTTAGACATAAAGAAAACGGGAAAGACCATCATAACTCGCCATCAAATCCGGTACCCAGAGCGTCAGCTGGCAGGGCAGTTATGGAGAGATGTGTCGAATGGAGAACACACAGCAAAAAAAACTCTCCTTTTCTGAAGGGCAAAACGTACCAAAAAAACATGGCTTCGCAACAATGGAATCACACCCCACCGGGTGACTGGCGAGTTGGAAGGTGAGATGAGATATGAAGAAATTTTAGAAATGTGAAGCTTGGTTTTTTGCTGGAGTCTTTTATGTGTTTTTTTTTTGTTTTCCGTGGCTTCCACCCATTTTCCCACGCGTGTCAGGCATGCCGGCTGGTGGGAAATAAAACATTCCAGCAACAAATTCTCCCGTTCCCCACAGAAGTGGCCCGTCCATGCGTTCCGAGTTCGGTCGGTAATGAAAATTGGAAGCACAAAGCTGCAGGGCATAAGCAGTTAATCATCGGACATGAAGCATCAGCAGGCAGTTGATTAAGATACGGGCTCTGTGTACCGCCGTTCTGGTGTAAAAGGAAATGGTGGAAAAAGTTTAATTTCACAACTGATTGGTTAGGGATTGAAGGGGAGCTTGTTTGATGCGAAGAATGTTTGTACATACTTATTCGAAGTTATAACAGAAAATGAGAAAGAAACTTCATATCTGTAGTATTTACAAGTTTATGAAGAAGAGAAATTGAGAGAACTGACAACAAGAATAGAATTTGATTCGATAGATTCGTTGAGACACCAGTTTAAGTCATAAGAACTCACGTTGTGTAAGTATCATTTAACATTGTTAATTCTGTTATCCTCGTGAGTTGATTGTAATCAACCACAAATATAAACAGAGCTTACTTGCATACATTTCAAGTAAGAATATTATATCTTCCGCCAAGTAGAAACCCATCTGGAAAGCAACTTTACATTTAATCACCATTTTGGATTATGCACTGACATGGAGCATTCGAAGGAAGAAGATGAGCATCCAACCATCTCCAAACCCAAGAACTAATGGACCACACAAAGGAGAGCAGGAGCGAAGGATTACGCCACAGGAAGCCGGAAGATAATCATCGGTGGAAATAAAAGAAAAGTGTGCCGTTTGCATTAGAATCAACAAACACCGACAGTGGACGGACAGACGCCACAAACACACGACGCCGAATGTCCGGCCGAATGGTAGAAATATGCAATCATGGCAAAATGTTCCTGATTTCCATATTCGCAATCAAACATGAATAAATGGAATTAGTTTCTGACTCGCATCAGTACTGCACAACTCACACAGTACTTGCGCCCGGTGTCCCTCGGTAGTGGATGAGTGAACTCGCCCTTCATGGGGGAACGACAACAGAATCACTAGACGACCACGCTGCCATCATGGACCCTTTGCGATGGGCCTCGGTCATCAATTGTGTGTTTGTGTGTGCTTTCTAAAGGCACATATGATGCAGTTCGTTCGTCATTCTTTTGAACTAACCGGTTGAACCGGATTTCCATGTTGCTCTTTCCGTGGAAGCTCCATAACGAGGCTCGGCGCAAGTCGTTGATTGTTGTCTCTGGGAGATGCAGGATGTTGGGCTGGCAGGCAGCTAACAAAGCAGCACACAAACACACAGAAAAAACTACGTTGATGCAGTTTGATTAGACGGCCGGGTTTTGTGTCCCTGGGCCGTGCGAACAGCTAGAAACGGATAAAAAGGTTTTGTTCCGCTAAAACCAAACGGGAATTACAACAAAGCAAACTAACTGATGCAGGCCAATCAAAATCAACGTCAGTAAATATGGAATCCAATTGCCGGAAAGTTAAGTAAATCATTGCGAGTGATGGCAGACAAAGGCTGCCCGTGTAGTCCCGGCAAGTCGTAAAAATAAATTCTCATCGATAATTTACTTTACGGCACTTTATGGCTAAGTGCGTGTGTGTGTGTGGTGGGATGTACCCCAAAAATAGACAAGTCCCGAAGATCCGGCAATGTAACGCACTATCTCTTATAACCTATTATACCGCCGGGTCGCTCCCATCAACCCGGAATCTATTTCCCAATTTTTCTGATAAGGGTTTTTGGCCCAGCAAGATGCACAACCCCGGGACGACTCCTACGAAATGTTGGCGCGTGGTGTAGCGAGAACCCGGAAATAGAAACAAAATTCTAGCCACCGAAAACCCACATCCCCCGATAATGATCCACACGCGATCCCTTTTTAAAACTAGGGACCAAAGCAGCAAACCCACAAAAGCACAGTCTCCGTTTTTCGGTTTCTACGAAACCACACACACACACACACACACGGACATATGCACAGAGTTTGAGGTTTCTAATTCCAAGAGTGGATGTACGCCACGCAAGACCGCCACAGTTTCTGGTCTGGTCTGTGACGGTGGTTTGTGGAACGTCGCTCGGAACGCATGTAGTTCCAAAATTTATGTCATGCAGATAAAAACCCGGTCACATTTTCGGCGACCATGTTGAGGAGCCAGGGTTCATGCTGCGTTTTGCGGCAACACCAAAACCCCCTCCATCACACTTCCAGAGCTGCCATTCCGGAACTGTCTGCAAAGACCGGTGTACACGCAGCCCGGGCACACGCCATGTTGATGCTGGCATACGCATTAGTCACCGGGTATCATACGATTCCTCGACAGAAGCATCCAATTTCTTACTCTTTTGCTTACCCGGTGCTCCCAAGCCACAAGCAGTGGACTTTCATTCGCCATAGTTTTTTTGTTGTTGTTTTGCATCGGTTTTATTTTCCCCAACTGTGTACTGGGGCATCCGTATGTTCGCTCGTCGGATAAGGATGACGGCCCCTGTTGCGCCTATGAGTAGGCAACCCGATGAACATGAATTTTATGTAAATATATTTGTATAGTTCAGGTTTAGGATAGGCATTAGTATTAGTGTAACATTGTAACCAAAATAGGTGAGAATACATTTGTAAGTTTAGTCTTAAGGTAAACCCCAAGCGAGTCACAGCAACGATCCGAAAGAAACCAGTAGAGCTATCGAACATTTGGTCCTTCGAGCCGGATTGTAATAAATTGTTGTCAGGAAACCGTGTGTATATGCGAAGAATAATCTGGTCGATCCTTCGGTAGAAAATCGTTGTATTTAAGTCAGTGAAGGACATTTATCGTCTGCGTGTGTGTATGTGACTCTTGTAAGTGTGAAAGGGTTTACCAATTAGGAGACCAACGGATAAAACGGAAAAATATTTTGTGTTGTAAATTGTGAAAAGGGACGTGAACTGTAGACTGTTGAAGAAAACACACACAAAATTACAGTCATAACAGCAGTGTGCTGCGTGAACAAAATAAGGCGCGTCGTGTGCATGTGCGAATCAGTGAGAGTGTGCGTATGCTTAGCGTCGTTTTGAGTTCGGTAAAGATAGAGTACGCCGCCGCAAGTGGTAATGAGTGTGCGAGAGTTGGCGTCGAGTCGGTCAGCAACCTTAGTGAACCAACGCGCGTAGATAATTTGTGCGCGTAAGATTGGCGTCTCTTGTTGATTACCGGATTTGTGAACAATTGGAATATTCAGTGCGTGCGTTGGACAAATCAAAAGAGCGTGCAAGTGCGATTTTCTTGGAATGTGCGTACGATACGATTCCTCGACAGAAGCATCCAATTTCTTACTCTTTTGCTTACCCGGTGCTCCCAAGCCACAAGCAGTGGACTTTCATTCGCCATAGTTTTTTTGTTGTTGTTTTGCATCGGTTTTATTTTCCCCAACTGTGTACTGGGGCATCCGTATGTTCGCTCGTCGGATAAGGATGACGGCCCCCTAAATGCACGCAACCCGCATGTCGTCTTATGGATTGGAAGAGAAAGTGAAATAGAGAAACCGGCTATCCTCAACACACCACGTTGTGTGCGTGTGCCTGTGTGTGTGTGTGAACTGACCGGGACCATTCATCTCACAGCCGTTCAACTTTAGGTTAACACCGAGGTTGGCCCCATCAGCCATCGTGCATGTTTGTCTTTCGCGTTGTTTGGTTCTGTTTTTTTGCTGTTGTTGCGCTCTCTTTAGCCCTGGGCAACATTATTTGGCGACGTGACGCGTTCACCATGGCGTTCACACACCGACCTTGCTTGCTGGCCAAGACTTTTGGGCAAATTGCCCAAAAACCCATCCGCAGTGGAGCGCGTCCAGGCGGTGTGACCAGCCGGGAAAGGAAGCAGATTATCGTCGTGGCAGATAAGACAGCGCTTCGCCGACAAAAGGCTGGCGGTTGGACTCATGCGGGACTCGTGTTGCCCACGCAAATTTTCGATGGTGCCCGAGTTTATCTGCAGTTTATGGTGATGCTTTCGCTAATTTAAGCTCGTAAAGTTGCGTTCGAGAGAGAGAGAGAGAGATAGAGAGAAAACGGAGAGATGCGATTTGTTTTTGCAGTAAAACTTGAAGGTTTCCTAAACATTGGTGTTGGAGATAATAATGTATGAAAATTATAGGGAGTATGAAGTTTTCGAACTGAAAACGAAAGCCAAATAAACTACTTCAATGAACTGCATGAAGTTCGGAACCAACGGCAAATCTTTCCATTCAAAACTCCTTTCAGCTCATTGCACAAACGAACCCTTATTTAATCCCATGTTCAATAACTAATCTGCTGTGACTCTGCAACCGAACCTTTACCGAACCGCATCCCAACTAATCTCAACATTAGCCTAGTTTCATTACAGCGACAACCTCGTACAACGCGCGCCAGCAGGCAACCGGTGCGCACAGTCAACAATCTAATTTTCATTTACTCCCGCATTCATTGCGCCGTAGCAGCAACATGCCGGGCTAATGATGGCAGATAATTATCGACGGACGTGTCGCGCCGGCCCGATGCCTGACAGACAGATTAGAAAGCGAGAAAAAGTCGCGCACCTGGTTTTGCACCATAATGGGCGTAACGCCGTGTGCTACGGACTGTGGCGAGCAGAAGCGAACTCAGCAACAACCAAGATATCATCGTTCGGGACCGGACAAACGGGACCGAACGGCCCGAAAGCTTGTTCCAGGGCCTTGTGTCCTTGCGTCCAGCCGATGATGGGACGATCTCATTTTGCTGCCTCTATTATGGATGATGAAAATATCATTTACATTTTACGGCACAATATCCTGTCTGCCGCATGGAGTCTGCCAGCATCGTCACAATGAGCGTCCACGGTCCCCACGATGGGCATGGGGCATGGACGTACCCGGTCAAGCTCTGGTCGTCGTACATTCTTGCACCGGTGTCAACTGGGATTCTTGGCCTCGTTTGGCCAGCAGTAGTGGGACAGTCCCCATTTCCAAAAGGGATCAACGAAGCTTCGCACTGCTCCGCCGTGTTTCGTGCTCGACCGAACAGACAGAAGTAAAATGCGGAGGACACGCTCAGTCGACCTCCACGTCGCCTTTTACATTACGGGGCGATCCGATTCCAGGGCGGATGTTTCCGTTTGTACACGGTAAAAGCATGCTGGCTTTTATCCGCAGACACACACACACACACACACACACACACACACACACACACATATACTGGGAAACTGGCGAGATGAGCTTGTTGTGTGAGATCCGAGCTTCTTTTTTGTGTTTGGTTCTTTGAATACTAACCTTACCGGAGCTTTATAATGAATGCCAGTTGCCTAACCGTTCGAGCGCTACAAACCTACGCAGTGTTACTTTGCTTTTGTTGCTTCTAGGTGCTTCTTCGATTTTCCAGTCCCACTTTACCCGGGAGTGACACCGTTCAGAGCTCATTTCGTTTTGATAGAGTTATTCCGAGAATGTTGCCATCCATTTTTTGACACTTACTCAGAATACTTTCACTCCGGTACTTTTAACAGGATGATGTCCCGTAACTTCGGTCAAGGAGCGAGCGAGAGAGAGAGAAAGCGAGAAAGACTAAGTAGGAGTTGCAACCGAAACGATTTCAGGTCACAAGTCTCACCCATCCCGCCGTCCGCCGTATCGTGTTGGCAATTTTCTGGGCCAATAGGAAAACGAATGCTGCAGAGATCTGTTCCGACACCGGGCATCGTTTGTTGCATACCAAATCTCGACGAGTCACCGACACCCGAGGTCCACGGTTAGGTTGATCGACGGTTCGTTTGAAGGGGGGAAGCTTTCGGACCACCGCAGGAAGAGCGCAGGGAATCCGGAAGTGGTGGGTTAGATTATGTGACAAAAATACAGAAACAATCATCCCAAACCAGAAGGTACGTCACCTGCGAAAGGTAAGCCTCCTAGGATAGAGGAGAGACAGCCGGATACGGAAGCTAACTGGATTTGGGTTGGTGGGCATCGAAGTATCTGAAGCACAGTACGAAAACACAATTTGCCCACATTCTCACCACTTGCAAGTACCACGGACACCACGGACATGGCAACAGCAACAAAAAAAATAGAAAAGGAAAACCCTCTCCACGTACACACACAAATGGAATTTGTACGAATGTTAATTGACTTCACAAGCGAAGTGAATGTTTTGCCGAGGCTCAGCCGTACCTGCCCAACCGAACACAACCAGCTGCAGGATTGAATGATAATAAATATTCTCCGCACATTTGTTGGATGGAATTATTCAGAAAGTTACGGCCGACCTGGTGGATCTAGTGGAGGATTCTGGTGTTTTTTGTGTCGGGCAGGATTACATCGCATCTGCATGCAGTAGCAGAAGAGCGAGAGAGAAAAAAAGGGATCCGAAATGTAAATCCTCTCCAAAAAGGATTGAAATTAAATCAACGTTTTCTATTCGACGAGCTTGAGTATAAATGAACGCGAAAATTTCCTGTTCAAAGAAGGGAATAAGAGTTCGAATTGTACTTCAACAAGAGGTTCTAAACATGATACTGAATTCGGACTTTAATACATCCGAGATTCAGAGGTAATTCTTATTGAAAAATGAAAACTCTCCGCTCGGCTCGGTTGAAGAGTATGTGGGACAAAGATGAGTCCGGGAAGTTTTTATATTCAATCACTGTCCAAGAGTCCTTTGAAGCCTTGGTTCCATGGCATCTAAGGAGATCGTGAGTTCGTTCGAATGATGTCTGCAGGTCTACTCCAAAGTATGAGACTGCGGCCTCGTATACTACGACATAGATCATCTTCTACGGTCTTGTGTGGAGTACCAGAAATCTAAATTCGTTGCTTGATGGAGTTAAAAGTTTGAAAGATACCTAACGTTACGATAAGGGATCTGGAAAACGGATAAGTCCCTCATAACGATCAGGACCTCGCATGGAATACATGGCATCGAAGCGTCCGAATACACCCTGCATGAGGCGGCCGATAAAGACCCTCGCTAGAAACAGAACTTCGACTTTGGATGACGGAACAGCTCGCATCGTAACAACTGAACATATCCGGAATATGGTTCGGAAGAGGAAATGTCTCCCAACCAATATGAATTGTATTTTCTTCTTCTTTCTTGGCCTAACGACCTCTTAGGTCATGCCTGCCAGTTTTGGCTTACTAGACTCATTGTTACCGCATAATTGGTTAGTCAGTCCTCACTATGGGGGAACGGCCCAGATGAGACTTGAACCCCAGTCCTGCCGTCTAAGAAATGAATGAATTCCTGTATGAATGAATTCCGCTGCATGAATTCCGAGATATTCGGTAACCAGTTTCTGCAGTTATCAAGTGTTAAGAGGACAACTCGTTGAACATAGATTTAGAGAGAGAATTAGGACTCTATAGTATATGAAGACGATTCTGTGCAAGCGTTTTACAAGTGTCAAAACATGTAATGCTTTGACTTGCTTGGTCTTAACTTTCAGATTAGAAATACCCCTTTTTAAGGCAAATTTCATGTTAAAGTATAGTGAAGTATTAATAGAGTTCTTAGAAGAAAAAAAAACGAATCCAACACAGTGACATCAATACGTTACGAAAATGCGCTTGAAAAACCCGCAACTATTCACCGAAACCAAAAACCAAAGCACTCGCTGTAATTGAACGAGAATGATCCGATAAATCCCACCAACAGCGTACACTGATTGCTGACGCGATGCTCCAGGTCACCTCTCGCCCCAATTGCCAAAGCTTTTTCGGCTCACGTTAACCATATTATCCAGGCACGGTCAAACCACAAAAGCCACCGGGCTGTGTGTAAGCCCGGTACCCGGTGAGGTTTTCCCTTTTTCTGGGCGTCGGTCAATCATGGGCTCAATCGTGCGACGATGTGATTTGCATACGAGCTTGCACCTCTCGAAAGCCCCACAACAAATCACACAATCACGAACCCACCCCTCCCATACAACAAAACCCGACATCCGGCTGCTGCTGCTGCTGCTACAACAAATGGGCCAACATTAACAGTGGTCGGTCTGCACCGGGAACATCGTGAAATTTGATGGAGCGAATCAGTGCGACACTGTGGCCTGGGTTGTACAGGGCAGCGGTTCATATCTCCGAGAGCTCGAAAGAGGGAACTAGGAAAAAGGAAAACTAGGAAAAGCTAGGCCCCAAAATCGGATTTGAACAGGGCAAAGATACATACGAACCGTTTGCCAAAAACTGGCCACTGTCCATATTTCATGTGTGTGTGTGTGTGGAACAACATTAATCATATCATTTGCCTGTGGTCCAATCCTCACCCGATTTGCATTGCTGATTCCTTCATCCATTTGTCAATGTGTGCGCGTGTGCTGGTGTCTGTTTGGGTTTGTAGACGTACTTTTTGAGGTTAGGGTTTCTTCCTTCTACTGCGTGGGACGGTGAAATTTGCTTAAGTGAATGAACACATTCAAGCATTTGATTAGCGTGCAGACAGACAGTGTGGTAAACAGAACAGCAGGATAGTAATTTGGGCCAGATATTGAGAGGACTCATTTTAGCTTCTTGTTGTGATTTTTTTGACAGACAGTGTGGTAAACAGAACAGCAGGATAGTAATTTGGGCCAGATATTGAGAGGACTCATTTTAGCTTCTTGTTGTGATTTTTTTTCCCTCTGCAGTTAATGGTATGTATTTTGCAGGAAATTTGAATATAGTATTGAAGCTGCTCAGATAGGGTAATAATTGAAATTATTCAACCATGATGATTAACATTCCGCACATGATAGCAAGTATGTAAACGATCCGAAGAGTTGATCCGTTGTTAACCTTCCATCAATGTTAATCATTCAACAACGCACAACTTCGCCCACGGGTTCAGCAAGGCTCGTGTGAGGTGATTGGTACGTTGTACTTCAAAAAGGGAGACACAGCAACTTCTATCAAACACGCCATTATCGGAAACGCACCGAGTTCTGAACGATTAAAGCGCTTGGTATTTTAATGCGCACACAAACCACACAGTCATGTGTTAAATTAACTTCAACGCTTCAATTTATATTAACTTCCCGGCTCTCGTTTGCTGGCTGTGGACTGTTTGGAATTGTCGTCCACATTCGAGCGTCAGACAGACAGATATTGGTAGCGTTACATTTGTGCCTTCTGGTTTACCACATCATTGCCATCATCGGCCGAGCCGAGGTCAATGTGTTAGCCACCGCACCGATCGAATAGCGAATGTTTGTGGTTATGAATAATTGGGAGTACTGATGCGAGCCAATATTCTGCGAACTTCAATGCTGTGGAAATGATGCCTAATGAAATGCCCACTTTATTTGACATGATGACATACGAGTTTTGGTCCAATAAATGCAGTTTGTTGAGTATTAAATCAATTTAGAACTTAAACTCGTACATAAAGCATCCTTTTCACGTGTTTTGTTTGGTGTAACAGCTCATGACATGTTTTACGCAATTAGAAATCAAGATATAAAAACGGATACATCTCAAAGCAATCAATTCGTACCGGATGAACACCTTACTCATAAAATAATACTCAACGAAATGAAATTGTTTCCAGCACTGCTCCTGTAACGACACCCCTTTTTTCATGCCCTGTATCAACAATGGGGTTTAAATGGCAATACGACGACGGCTCTCCCGCTCTCATCATCATCATCATCATCATCGCCATCCACACACCTGAAAGAGTCAATAAAAGTCGAATGAAGAGGCACGTGGAAAATGACATTTCGCTTTCCCGATTTCGCAATTGGCACAACGCGAACGGGCGGGGTAAAAACAAAAGGACCGGGGCCCAGCAAACCTTTTCGGTGTGCGGAAAACCTACTTATGGCGACAAGAAAACATAACGATTATAGCCCGACAGAAGAAACACACAATCATAAATCTTGTGCGTTTGTGTTTGTTTAGCCGTGCCGAAGAAGCGCCCATGCCGGTTGTAGCTTTTACATGGCGCTGGAACCACGCAGTAACGAAACCATGCTGAAGGCTCTGAACCACACGCACACAATTCCAAACAAACGATGGTTTGGGTAAGGGAAAAAGCCAGAAAAACCCCCGAGGCTTGCTCACCTTCATTGTGCTTTGAAGCAAATATATCATACGACGAGAGTCCGAACGTATAGAACGAAGGTATGACAAGAAGAAAAGAAAAAAAAACAAGATGGAACATTAAACTGTCGCAATAGTCTTAACATAAAAGCACCTTCCCAATCACCATCGAATGGGCTGTGAATGGCGTCGCCGTTGTCGTCATTGACAGTGGGGGTAGCAACACTCCACGGGGAAACATCGGGAAACCTACACAAAACCCCGAGCGGGAAAAGCTTAAGCTTGTGCTCGTTTCGATTTGAAGAACACCGGGAGAAAAAGCCGGTGCAAAACAAACGATCCCCCAGTCCCCGGACACGGACGGAAAACCACTCCCTTTCCACTCTCCTCTACCGCGTGCATCGCGTGAAACAATGGACATTCTTGAAAGCCTCTCCCGTTTCGCTTTCCTCCACCACCAGTTCGTCGAGCAGAACTCAAGCACGTCGGAAAGCCGGCTGCCTGTACAACGGCAACGGGTCCCTCATTTCCACCAGGCAAATAACCGATAAATTGCACAATCCAATTTATCACCGGGGCATGGATTTTTCTCCCGAAAAGCCATAAGCGATTGGCAACGGAAAAGCTGCTGGGCTCGTGGTAAACGCTTTTTCCTACCGTTTTTTTTTGCCCTAGTCGCGCGCCGGAGACGGTACCATTTCTTTTTGCTCGATTGATGAAACGGCTCGATACCGCCGTCGCCGTGCCATTACTGGTAGGAGACTTGTCGTTAGAGGTTATAGTTACCACGATGTGTGTCGGGTGGATATCGGAAACAAAAGTGGCTAGCTACCGACTGATGGCGAAGAAAATGATTGGATTCATTGAACTTAACGTCAGTGCTGTGTGCTGTCCGATGAGTTCGTTAAGGTGGAGTTGTTTGGCATGATGAACAGTAAGTCAATTCATGAGATAAAACTTAAATTTGGAAAGAGAAGTCGTTATTTTGTGAATTTTAAAATCTACCCTTAAATGTATGCAAAATTGTGTTCTTTCTAGCGCTACATAATGCATACTTTCAGGCGTGTTGAATGTAGATTGAAGAGAGTTTTCATTTCATGAAATCAATCGTTTTTGGAACATTTTCTGGATCGCTGTAAGAGAAATTCCACAGTATTTGTACTAATTTTCCAGGCAGTTCCACATTCCAATCCCATACTCAATGGTGTGTAAATAATGCGATTTCTTACTATACCTTCAAGACACTGTGTTTTTTACCTTTGTCGACATTAGGAACATTTTAATCTGAATCAAAAAAACAACAAATAAAACTCGCTAAGGTATAATAAGCTCCCTTTACCGAGAAATATGACTGTGCCATTTTATGGGCTCTCGGACGGTTGGTGAATTGATTTCGATCTTATCGAGGATTATAGCGTCCCAATCAGCTGAATTATGTGCGATGTATCGATGAGGTTTATTACACATCCGCCCGTTCGCTCCAAGATAGGCAACACCCCCAAGAATGGGCAACATCTGAGCCTCTACCGAAGACCGAAGGTAATAGGATTGTGCGTACCAATGCCTCAGGCCATCAGCAGCACTTTGTTTGAGCACTTGCTACCATTCCCATCCGTGTGAGCATCCGATTCGCAAACTTCGCGCGATTAAGGTCGGGATTTTTTTTATCAACCAACCTTCATTAGATTCAGTTCAGCCACCGAAACATCCCACAATAACACAAACTATTCGGTGACGCAATGGTGCACGAACAATTTCCCTGTGGACAGTGGCGGGTTTTTGGGGGCAAAACCCCGCAGAAAGGTTAACGTTTGGAGAATTAGTTTCTCGCGTCTTCATTTACCAATTGCGACCAACCAACTTTTCGCTGGCTGACTTACGCAAACAAAAACACACACAAGGGGTCGGTTTCTGGGTCTCTGGGTGGTTTAAATCCCGCTCGACTAAGTATCTCGAATGACGTCGGCAGAAAGTTAGTGAAATTCGTGGGGAGTGGGCGAAAAACGCACAACACAACGACCTCAAAAGCCCCCTAAACACACCCAGGGATGGGTGCAAATTCCGTCAGATAAACATAAATCTTGCCGCTTTTTTTTTCGCCGTCCCCGCTGGGGGGTTTTCCTGCCCATCCATCCCTGCCCTCTCTCTCTCTCTCTCTCTCTCGTTTCAGTTTGTCTCCAGCTTTTCACGCCGAATTCGACGGTGGGTTTTATCGTTTTCGCGAGCCACGACCACGACCTCACCTGAAGACGGTTGGCAGTTTTTGTGTTTGTGTTTGTGGCCATTCGCACAGTTTTGATGCCGCCGTTCTTTACTGCGGACGCGCATTTACTTCAGTCGTAATGGTTGCGGGGATGGCACGTGATATACGATGGAATGTTGCGCTGAAAATAATAAACATAAGCAACGCGAAACACAGAAATAAATAAGGCACACAACAACTGCACACACACACACACACACTGCCAGTGGGACCAACATCCGGTTTTTCCTGTGGAGGTGGAAAAAGGTTGAGAAAGCATCAGGGCATCTCGGGCCGGATGCTGGCCCCGGTGCACGGGACAAACGGTCAGTCGGCCGAGATGGGCAGCTGTCTGAAATGAAATATACTCTGGCCGGGTTTGTTGTGATGGTTCGTTTCTCGTCGTTCTGCTTTCCATCGGACACCTTGACGAGATTCCGTTATGGCTAAGGGTTTTCTTGGGTCATAAAAAAGGGCCACCATCGACTTTTTCTGGCTGGATAATGCAAAAAAAACGGACAACAGAAGAAGCGAAACGGCCCGACAATACAGGTGGCATCGTACCGCGTTGTGTGGGGAAAATTCGCCAAAAAAAAGGATGATCCTCATTTACATCGATCCGGAGTGGTTGTGTTTTTTCTTTCCTCTGGTAGCGGTTTTTGTTTTGTTTTCCTTAACCATGCAGCTTTTTGCTGGCTGGCACAAAACACAGGAAGAGAATTTCAATTAAAAAAGAAATCATTCAAACGAGAACTTCAAAAATGAATTAATTAGCTCTGTGGTAATCAGAACTCGTTGCGATTTTGTAGAAGAATGTACCAGACTGCTATCGGTGTGAAGTATTTGTTAAGTTTGAGCTTTTTATTGCATATAATAGGGGTTAATTCGTATAAATTTTAAAATATAACAGTTCTGATATAAAGCTAAAAATCTTCATACACTAATGATCGTAAGGTTTTGCAAATCATTCCCAAACGAAGCTCTAAATACGGTAGCAAAAACTGTTGCCGGAAGTAGAACCTTGCCCTGATGTGTTGAAAATAAAAGAAAAACCTCTGGCTCTCTTTTCTCGTTTACAAATATAAAACAGATCATGCCGATTTTTTTTTCTTTTCGGCTGTGCTACAGCTAATGCAAGTCTAAAACCCCAGATTCTGCTCACAAAAAACAATCTAGCCTGACTTTGTTTTTGTCCCGTGAAATATATTCTTCTTTTGTCCGTTTTCACCACACCAAAACTGTTTGTGTTTCTTATTCGCCGTGTCGGGAAAAGAACTTCATGAAATGAAAATTTATGACTGTTCGTTCGTTCTTTTTCCCTCCCTTCAACTTACTTTTGACATCGATTTCATTATGAGCGCAATGGAAAACTAGGTAGAATCGGACGAAAAACACAACCCCAACCGAAGGGAAATGAATTTGGAACAGGAAGCAACAGTCACGAGAGAAAACAACAGAAGGAACAGTGTGCAGCAAAAGAAAGAATACTATCATCTCTTATCGGTGTGTGGCACAGAGCCAATGACAATCCTTGGGCTTAGACACCACCCGCAAGCAGTTGTAGCATTATCTCGTTTTTTGTTCTCACCCATTTTCTGGCAGTCAAACGGAGGTAAAAAATACCGCTTTGCTCCAGCTAACGACCGTAAACATGGTCGAAAATCATATCTGTAACTCGTTTAACGCACGTGCACACATCAACACGCGTTCGGCATTGGGTTGCAACTTCCGGGCACGATCGAATGCTTCCAAACGGTCCGTCAGTTGCCATCATGCCGTTTACATTAGTCATTTTTCTTTCCCTTTTTCCAACAACTGAATCCCGAAATGTCAAAACTAGCCCGTCTGTTACAATACACTAGCGAGACCCATATGGAGGGAGCCACCAACAACAAAAAAAGGGCCCGGAAATGAAACGATCACATACAATCATATCCCTTAGCTGAACGGAGCATAAAATGTGGTACGGTCTTGCAACTGTGGATGCGAACAAAAACCCGTGGCATAACTCGTGGAAGCCGAAAATGATGAAAATGTAAAATATTATCCCGGTGCCGCGTGTGAAGCAAGCGAATCGGCTGCTCTTGCTGGCATCCAATTTGTCACAACCATTCTTCTGCAAAAACCGACGAAAATAGGTCAAGCGCGGGCACAAGTTGTTGTGCTGGGGAATTTCTTTTACGATTCTTTGCTTTATTCGTTTCTTCCGCGTTTCCTCTTTAATGTGTGCGTGTGCGTGTGTTGGTTTTTTCGGCTTATCGGAGAAAGAGGATAAAAATGATGGGAAAAGGAAAACGAGAAATGCAATAATTGTATAAATGGAAAAAAGTAATATTTTTCTACAAAAAGTTGCGATGGCTGGTTGTTTTGTGAATACTTTTGGTATAATTATTCAGATTATTTAGATTATTCGTTCAATAAAAGTTGATAAAAGGGATGATCCAAGGATTGAACAATATACATACATTTAGAATTTAAAACGTAAATTTCTACAACAATTTTAAGTCGTTACATTCTTCAATCGGCAAAAATGTAGTATGCGCCTGCTGGTAGGCAACACGCAATGCATAGCCTTGGTACTTTGGTAAACAAAACTTCTATTTTCACAAGACAAAATTTAAAACACCAATAAACATTAAGTTCCTCTCTCTCCCTAGTTATACAAGACAGACTTGTCCCATTCGTTGAAGAGATAGTTGGAAACGATCAAAGAGGATTCCGAAACGGAAAATCAACCACAGACCATGCGGCAAATCTTGGAGAAGATGGCGGAACAGCAGCTACACTCCTACCATCTCTTCATTGATTTTAAAGCCGCATATGATAGCATAGCCAGGGTAAAACTATACGACGCAATGAGCTCATTTGGAATCCCGGCCAAGCTTACCAGGCTTGTACGTATGACAATGACCAACATCACATGCCAGGTGAAGGTGGATGGAAAACTCTCAGGGCCCTTTGCTACCACCAAGGGTCTGCGCCAGGGAGACGGGCTTGCTTGCCTCCTATTCAATCTGGCGCTAGAGAGGGCCATCCGAGACTCGGAGGTGGAAACTTCGGGGACCATCTTCTATAAGTCACTCCAGATCTTGGCATACGCTGATGACATAGACATCATTGGTTTGAGGCTCTCCTATGTAGCAGAAGCTTACCAAAGGATCGAGCATGCGGCACTGAACCTCGGGTTGGAGATCAACGAGACAAAAACCAAAATGATGGTGGCACCACCAGCGGCCCTGCTATCAAACACTGATTTACGCAGGGTTGATGTACAGATAGGTGATTGTACCTTCGAAGTCGTCCAAAACTTCACCTATCTGGGGTCAAAAGTCAGCACCGACAACAACATAGACCTGGAGTTGCGCGCAAGGGTGCTGGCTGCCAACCGGTCATACTATAGCCTGAGGAAACTTCTCCACTCAAAATAGCTGTCGGGACGGACGAAACTGGGACTGGGGATAGAACCTTTATAGTTCCACTACTCACATATGCCTCTGAGACATGGACTTTGTCCAAAACTGACGAAACCCCGCGTTCGAGAGCTCTACGAACTGTGCGGTGATCTCACCATCGTGCAGCGAATTAGGCTCGCCAGGCTCCGATGGGCTGATCATGTCATGAGAATGGCACCGGACGACCCAGCCCGTAAAGTCCTTTTAGGCCGTCCACATGGACAGAGGAGGCGTGGTAGGCCCAAACTGAGATGGAGTGATGGCGTTGATGCGTCCGCCAGAACGGCCGGGATAATGGATTGGCAGACGACGGCGCCAGACCGTGAGCGGTATCGAGTATTGTTGCAGCAGGCCAAGACCGCGAAGCGGTTGTACCGCCTGATAAGCTACTCTTTTACAACGAACATCGTACAAAGCAGTGCTGGTGGTAATATTCCTTACCAATTATTCTAAGAAAATTGTAAAGCAAACAATGCATCGTTCCATTCCATTCAACGGAAGACACCTGAGCAAAGCAAATCCGTAAGCTCCTAAAGTCCTATTGTCACCGTCCTACAATACTGTCAAGCGTTATCGAACGGACAAAAACCATTTCCAAACCCCATCGACACAACGCAAAAGGTGTTCCAAATTCTGTCGCATTCACACTAGCCCCCCACATTGTGTCCACAGTTCGGCTAGCAGTTGTAAGCTCGTACACTTTCTTCACACCCCGAAAAAGGCGAAGACAGGCGGCCAACACTTATTCATTTCCCGCGGGTATATACACACACACACACACGATCAGTGATGTCCTACTTTCTCGTCCAGTTAGTTTCCTTCCAGCAGCAATTTGTGCCGTACGTTTGGTACGCTCGTTTTAGAAATTGTCACACAAAGCGTACGAAGGAACGAAAAAAGGCAGAGCGAGAGTCAGGGTGAGAGCGAAAAAAAAAAACGAAACGAGCCAATCCAGAGCTTCCCGAGTCCTTTGAGATGCAAAACAGATACCCTAACTGCCGCCTTAAAGCACACCGGGGTTTTTGTGTTGGAGTTCTCCAATGCAAATGGCGCACATCAGCTCGTTCCACATTCACCGCGCAGGAGTTTGAGCCGGAGTCCTGCCGGCTGGTAGTTTGCACTTACTTCGAAAGTGTCAACTACCCGAAGCTCCTCTCCGGTGCATCCCGAATCATCGTTTGTGTGTCGCCTGTTCACACTCCCCGTTCCGGTACTTCAAACACCGGCAGTCGGCACTACAAACAAGCTCCCATTCTGTTCATTTTCCCCTAGAGATGAGGTTTTTCGGGATGGAACATTCAACCGATCGCTGCATCGTTAGTTGTACCGTGTCTCTTTGCAAATAGGACACGCTCTCTCTCACACACACACGTCAATGCAGCTGCATGCAAATTTGATTTCGCACAACTATTTTGCTTTTGGGATGTGTGTGTGTTTTTTTTCTAGATTACTTCTGGCCACATTCTAGAAACACAGAGCGAGAGAGATACGGTTGCGGTTCTGTAACCAGAGACTAACCAACCGAAAAACGGAATGCTTGGAACGCGTTTTTTGGGCAATTTCTGGCTGGGGAATTCTTGGGGCTGTAATGAAATGTCTTTCTTCACCACAGACACACTCGCACACATGCCGGCGAGCTGGCAATTGCATTCCAGTTTTAGCAAACGAGCATGCACAAGTGTTGGAGTCGCCCGAACTTCATGAAGCGTCAGTTCAACTCAAAATGATATGTCATCAGATATGCTTGTATTCATTTCTCTTTCGTTTTGTTGTTTCCCGTACACTGGTGGCCCATTTCACACTGAGGTACACAGGGAGATACATGGACAGCACCTTCGACAGCCCTGGGGCTGATTTTCGACAAACTCGGCTAACCTTTGCCGGCTGTGGATGAGGATCAAAATGGGTCCCGGAAAAACACTACGGAACCATATCAGAAAGTGAGTTGTTTTCGGTGTCACAACGGCAAAGCCCTTTCGGGAGCTACTTGTTCAGCTTCTGTACCCTTAGTTTTGCGTTAACATACCTTGTGCATGGAGCGCACTATTAATTTTGCACCCCAAAAAAAAGGAAAGGTTAACTCTCGCTGGAATTAAACTGTTTGCGGTTAATTTCGGTACGTACCAGGTTAGGACACTGACAGTTTGTGATGCCTCAAGTGAGACAGGGAGAGATGGAAACACAAAACACCTGCGTAGCTGAGAGGGCAAACAAGCCTGTCCATAAACAGGACACGACTCTAAAGTTAAAAGCAGAAGCAACATCATCAGCAACTTCTGGCCCAGTTACAAAACGGTGGTAACTATCCCGAAAACCACGCTTGGTCATGTTACGGTTGGGCACTAAAATAGACTCACCATCAAACTTTACGTCCGTGTGTAGTTCTGTGTACACCGGTTAAGGCCCTTCACCTTCAAACCAACTTCCGAAAAAGCAACTTCCCGGCCGTCACCTATCAACGCAACCCTTGTGACAGCAAACAACCGCCTTTGCTTTAACTACGCTCCGGATTAGAGCTTCCGGAAAACCTCAAAATCGATCCGACGCTCCACAACTACACACACAAACAAAACGGGAGTACCTTCGCAGCACATTACAGCACAACAACTGGCTGAAGGGGGTTTCCATTTCCACCGGACAAAACTCCCAAAACTTCCTTTCGAGAAAGCCTCCCCCGAAGATAGGAAGTGATGTATACGTTTTTTTTTACGATTCTGTTTTTCATTTATTTTTATGACGCCATCATTTCCCGCCCGAACAGGAGCTTTGATGGCAAGTGGATCAATGGCGCCTTTTATGATTAGTGTGTACGCGCGTTTGAGTGTACGTGCGGGCGTGTGCGTGTGTGTGCTCGATAGTGAACACAGAAGGGGGAGATTCGATACGGGGAATGAAAACGAGATTGGAAACAGCATCGGAACGTGACCGATTTTTCCAGCCTTTTCACCGCTTTCTCTGGTGGAGTTTCTCGAACACAGGGGCCAGTTCGAATGTGTGTACCTTCGGTTGGTAGGGATGAAAACATAAAATTTTAAGCCCTTCTCTACACAACGGGATACCGACCGTTTAGCGCGCCAAACAAATGGAGAAACAGATTTCAATCATTGGATTTAGTTCGACGTCTTGAAGTGGGTCTATCGTACAGTCAATAGCACTATGGGGCTGTCTGCAATCAAATGTGGACATGGTGATAAAAGTTGTTACGTTTCAAGAGTTTTAACCAATAATTTGACATCCAGAGGGCGTTCTTGTACAAATTTGAATTTTCATCTTTAAAATTCGTCAACATTATTTATTTCATTTTTCCAATTTGTGAATACTAACATTCTTAGTGATAAATTAAAAATAAAATTACATGTTTTTGCCACATTTCAATCTCTTAGAGTTAATTTAGAACGTATTATTGCTCGTTTCGTACAAGTACTGGGCGCCTCCATCAACAATTTTAGACGAATTATATCTACATCTTTTAAGGTTTCAAGCCATCAAATAGGAGTCCTTTGAAAACATGTGAATTAAAAGCAAGTTAGTTCTCTTGCTCGGAAATTTTTAACATTTGACCACTAAAGTTCTATAGTTCAACACAATTGAAGAAAGAATCGAAAAACACTATCAAATATCACAAAGTACAATGTGTTTTCGTCGCCCAAAAAAAAAAAGCTAAGAAAAGCGATCAAAGTTTAAGAAAACTGTCCCACACTTAACCCCAAAGCCATTACTTCAACCGAATGATGTCGTTAGTGCTTCCGAAAACAGAAAGCAAAACCCCAATGCCCCCAAACCCCTGCGTGAGCGGTTTTTATCCGTACATCAGCAACAACAACTCCTCATCTGCTCCAGGGAGTTATGAACGGTGGGCAATGGCACAAAAGGCAACCCCATTTTATACTTTCGCTCTCGGTGACCAACTTTTATTCACTTTCAAGTTTGTGTGTGTGTGCTTGTGCTTTCACCGGGTTTTCCTTAACGGTGTGTGTTTTTAAAAGCCGATTCCAACCAACACTGCGGCCCATCACGCGTTATCCCTGTGGAGGATTGAAGGATGCGTCGGGAAAGTCCTGCTCAGTCCATGTCATGAGATGGCGACCAAAGGCGACATGTTTTATTGTTTCCCTTCAATCTTGCCCGGCCATCGCCCAGCACAGTGAATCCCTTGGCAGGGGATGTCCTCGGTAGCTTAAGATGTTCAATTTGTTTTATTACTCCTTTTGTTCGTGACGGAGCGAGCACGCACACACACACCCATTGCGGCCATTGCTTACGAGTATTGGGAGGCAGCGATCCAGAACTGAAGAAGCTGCAGGATAGTGATGTGCGCTTACTGCCACCAGAGGGTAATGGATTTTCATTTTTGATCATGTGCTATAGTTGATTACCGTAGGACTACGTCACGCTGTGCTGTACATGGAGTTCTTTCCCCATTTTTTTCCTGATGAAGCTCTTTTATGACAGCAACCATAACAGCAGCCATTCCGACTGGATCACACAGGACATGAACGTTTCTTGTGAAGTGATCATCAAAATTGTTTCCGGAGCACAAATCAAAAGAAGCGAAAATTGTGAAACACCACAGCATCAAGCCCCAATTTCCGATTGTAGCGATTCGTTTGCTGATTTTTCCGTGGAAGCGTATTGCTCTCTCTCTCTCACTCCCGTTATGGCTCTCTTTCTCGCTCTCTTGGAGTAACCTTTTTTGACATAAGTTCCTTGAGTAATAAATCGTTTTTTTGTCGGGGACAAAAATGATTAGTTTTTTTTTTTTTGTGCGCCTCTTTGTGGGCCTCTTTATGATCTCAGCTAAAAAAGAGTAAGTTAATGGTTCATTTTATGGCTCTTCATCTGAGGCCACAACCCTACGTACATCCCTCGGCTCGTGCTTCAGCGGAAACACCTTGCGACCTGCTTAATTGGGGACATAATTTATATCTCATTAGCGATTTTCCGGTGTGGCTGGTTTCGCCCTCGCCTCGCCATTCTTCAGCCCCGGAAGATGAATCCTTCCCTTAAATTCGGTGCCCCAAAAACAAGACGCGTTCGTCCGCGTTTGTCCATTTTGCTCTCCCCTTTAATCTTCGCCACTTCATCACAAAAGCCCTAAAGACGATCGTCTTCTGGGTGGGTTTTGGCTTCTTATATCTTGCACAGGCGTACAAAAAGAAGGAGATGACTGAAAGAGCCTTAACCCTAAATAACTGAGAAAAACGAGGGTTCGGAGGATAGGGCGGGTAGGGCGCATCCGCAGCAGTTTGTATCTGATGTATCTGTATCGGAATGCTGGTACCGACCACCGTCCCGGGAGGTTTCAACCGTTGCAGCTTTTTCGCCCTACCGAATGCTACGACATTCCTTATTTAGGTTCCACAAGATGTGTTCTCATGAATAAATCATTGCAGTTCACTCGATGCCCGGTTGCTGTGTGCGCTCTTTCCTTCTTTTTCGCTTCTCTCGCACACACACACACAACAAACAAGCTTGTAACATGGAGTGTGACGGAAAAAGTGACCTCCATTGTAACGCGAATGAAGATAACTTTTGTTGGTGTTCCAGCCGGCTCCTGTCCGACCATCGTTTGCCGCAGTTCAGCTAAACCGCTTCCCGTAATGGATAAAATACGCTACGCCGAATCGATACCGGTGTACGGTGAAGAATAAATTTCAATAAGCTTACCCCAACAGTAGATCACAATTTTATTAGTCTCATCCTTTCCACTTTCGGCTGAAGGGAAGCCTGACGATGGGCTCCAAAATCCAGGTCACAGTTTACGAGAACGTTTATACCTCATTAGAAGCACACTCAAGCCACAGCTTCCCTGGTTCGGGCAAGATGCTTCACGCATTCTCGCTCCTACGAGAGTGGATTTATGAGCCGAAACACAGTGGAGTGCTTTGCAGTGCTTTGGTGGCGTTTGATTTGTAGCGTACCACGGTGCTCCGGTGGGAGACAAATTTCTGGACCGGTCACCCATTATCTGGGCTATAGCCGGGAGTCAGCCAGAAAGGAGGAAGAAACACAGGATCACGGTAAACCCAACCTCACCCAGCAGAACGTTGATGAATGTGATTGAAATGTTTCATTTATCATACTCACGTACGTTAAAACCCTTGCGTACGCGTCCACCGACCGTGCAAGAAGGTGCACCGGGACCGGGTGCGTAATTTTTGCTTTGGTGTAATAAATGTACGCACGCACGGTGTGTCACGTGAAAAGGGTACAGAAACGCCAGAAACAAAGCAACAAGCAAAAAAAAACCCCCCGTTTGGCGCACGACACAGACAGAATTCATGGGTGAGTAAAAGCAACTCATTCGGATAAAATTTATTGCTACGCATTTTCACAACGGAAAGCAAAATTTTCCAACCCCACCGAGCGGTGCTGGGGATAGATGATAGATCGGTATGTCGTCGAAAGCGGTCGCTTCGCATGTGTGTGTGTGCGCGTGCAAGTGAAGTCGGCGAAAAGTTTTGCACACGTGAAAGGCAGTATCGGTTGTGACATAAGCATGAAATAAAATATTCATTTAAGAAAGGAGGGTGGAGAGGGTGGTGAAAGAGGGCAAGAGGCTTTTACTTCTTTTACTTGCCGTCCGGAGGGGGGATGTGCAATCAATAAAGCCTGTATTGATGATTTTACGGCCGAGCGCAATGAACTGCGGAAAGAATGACGAATGAACGACTTTATAAAATGAATGAACGGGCGCAAAGTGACAAGCGACGAACCGAATTAAACGTCAAAAGGTACTTTTCTTTTAAAACTGTTTCGTTGTATGATTGATTCGAGTTTTTGCCTGTTTTTTTTTAAATTTTGTTTCAATTTAGAGAGAATTTCTTTTGCATTTTCTTTCCTGGAACTTGTTTTTTGTTTTCTCTCTGTTTTTCATTTAATTAGAGTATTCTTATTTCTATGTTGAAGAAAAGACTCATTTACCTATTATTTCTCTGTTTACGAATTCAAATAATACCGAAAATGATTTGTTAAAAACATTTAATCTTTAAAGCGAAGATATAAACTTGTACAAAACAAATAAAAAAAATTAATATGTTAACATATTATATGAAAATGAACTAAATAACAACAATTTAATATAAAACACTTAGAAATTATTTAATCATTTAACGAAGAACACTCAAAATTAAAAACGAGAGGCAAACAAAAACATTACAATATAAAAGATATTTAAATCAAATCGGATTATTCCTAAGAAGACAAAAAAGATATTGAAAAAAGTAACACGGATTAACATAGAAAACAAAACATGAGGTATCAATAATACAAAAAATCTGAATAAGAAAAATAAATCATCGATTGAGCGTAAAAACTGTATGATTGGGAAACAAATAATTCAAAATTGTTCTTATGTTAATCAAGGTTTTAATGAGCAACTTGTTTAGGTTATTTTTAAACCCATTATTCTTTACATCTTCCTAGGACATGAGTTTAAGCTATCATTTTTACTTTTGATGATTTATAAGGTGTTTGTTTTGCATAGTTTACTAATTATTTGTATTAAATTAGTGCCTCCGATTGCTGAGTTGTCATAGATAGTAAATTATTTTGATTGATGTTTTACAGGTATTATTGTTGTTTGCTGTTTTTACCCGATAATCATGTACTCGGAATTAGAGATGAGAATAATCACTCTTTTCGCAGAGTTGAATCAGAGTGAGTGAGTGGTTACAAGGATTTGAATCTTTGACTCACTCTTTAAAGATTCATGAAAAAAAAATTACTCTAAACTTATTCTTAAATTACTTTCTACGTTTCAACTCACTCACACTCTCTGCGCCGACTAGTAACTCCTTTTGGCATCAAACTCACTCCTTTTGGCATCAAACTCACTCCTTTGAGTTCAAACTCACTCCTTTTGGCTTCAAACTCACTCCTTTAGCCTAACGGCCACTCCTTTTGGCTTCAAACTCACTCCTTTAGCCTAACGGCCACGAGAGCTGAAAAACTTTTTCAAACGAAAAAATGAGTTTTGAAAAAGATTTTCACGCTCTCGCCATTGCCGGGGTCTACGCATCAGCATGTTGAAAATTTGCAACGAACTGGTTATCCCTTTCACACTTACATTATGTTACGGCTGCGGCACTCATAACGCTGTGCTCTATATTGTTTTCCTACTCTTCAATACACATTCACAGTATGTTACAAGATATATGCGTACATTCTGTTAGTACATGATTATTATTTTATAGAAAGTTTCTCGTATACAACACATTTAAAATAAGGTGAATAATCTTGTAAAATTTATTAAGATTATTTAACGTCGAAACATTTACGAAAATATAAAAACTGAGTTAAAAATATGTCCAAAATAAAATGGAGCGGAATGAGGAGTGTCGCATATTTTGTCATATACTGTAACTGTGCATGTTTGTTTACATTTTGATCTGTCAAAAAATTTTCAACTTTTTTTCAACATTTTTTCGTGGACTTTCTACATTTCTTGAAAAACTTTTTCAACACTCAAACCTTGAAAAAATGAGTGCCGAAAAAGTTTTCCAGCTCTCGTGGCCGGGAGGCTTTTGAGTTCAAACTCACTCCTTTGAGTTCAAACTCACTCCTTTGAGTTCAAACTCACTCCTTTGAGTTCAAACTCACTCCTTTTTGGCATCAAACTCACTCTCACTCGCTACGCCGACTAGTGCCTCACTCCTTTTGGATTCAAACTCACTCTCACCCTCTGCCACGACTAGAGACTCACTCCTTTTGGCTTCAAACTCACTCCTTTTGGCGTCAAACTCACTCTCACTGGCTGCGCAGACTAGTGCCTCACTCCTTTTGGCTTCAAACTCACTCTCAGCGCAAAGATTGAGAGTCATAAAAAATCTTTATGCTGAGTTGAAACTACAAACTCCTTTGCAAGATTAAACTCACTCACTCACTCTTACTCATTGTGCACATCTCTACTCGGAATCTCAAAAATATTATTTAACTAAACCAATACAAGCTTTCAAACGTGCTCGCTGATAAAATCGGCACTGTTTGTTGATTAAATCATGCACCATGTTTGCCAAACCACACGTACCACACATCATGAATTGTCCTGAACATTGTTTACCTAAAATCATCAATATTCCATTTCCATCACCGAAAAGCCGTTGGTGTTCGTCACCAACACGCCCCCCACTGTTGCCAATTATCGACAATTCAGCTTTGATGCAAGGCACTATTGCAATGCTGACAGCAGTGTCCTGCGGATCAAGCGTTCCCATTACGCTACATAAACACACACACGCAGACACTCCAACACAGGCTCCCACAAAATGCCCCATTATAGGCGACACGATGTGTTCCAGATTTGTTTGAGAGTTTCATCAATCTGGACACAATTAAGTGCCATTTTGCTGCAAGGAAGGAAAAGATATCGATCCGGTTTTCCGGTCCGGTGCGTTCGAATGTGTCGATAAACTAACACTCTACAACGGGCCGCTCACTCGCCCGAGTTGCATGTGACGTTGACGAAGAAAAGTTTCTGTGTGTTGCATCCGTCTTTGAATTATTGAACAACGTCAAACAGCGGCCGGCTGGCTGTGTCTTCCCTTTCCGAACACAGCCAGCCAGCCCAAGAAAAAGGAGCCTGACCCCGACGTTCGACGTTTGCCTTCCAGTCGCTTGCCCTCGACAGATGATAAATTGAAGCAAAATGCAACATCTAAAGACGGAGTTGGAAACAAATTCAAACAAAAAACATCACCCCTTTTGTAGCGCGTTGTCGGTGCAAGATACACACACGATGCACACAGTTTTATGGATGCTAATGTCTCCGGAGACCGTTAACATACCCGAGGGCTCCACTCGACCATATGCAGCAAGCAAATGCTCTTAAACAATGCAATCGACTGAGACCGAGAGGTTCGGTGTTTCGGTACGAATCAACATAAGAACGGTCTTCGTCGCCATCCATCTTCGCCCTCCCCCCCCCATGTAACACACCCTCGGCTCGGCGTAACATCGAAGAAATGTCCTCAGAAGAATAGCCTCCGAGACTCCGGTTGTCCGGAGTCGACGACCAAGTATCCCACATGTCACAGCATAAAGACAACTTCTTCCTTCATCTCGGGCGACGACCACGACGAAGAAACGAAGAAGCGCTTTCGTTACGAATTTTATGGGTGCCAACTAAACGATTATGGCCTCACACTCCAAACTCACTCCTTTTGGCTTCAAACTCACTCCTTTTGGCATCAAACTCACTCTCACTCGCTACGCCGACTAGTGCCTCACTCCTTTTGGATTCAAACTCACTCTCACCCTCTGCCACGACTAGAGACTCACTCCTTTTGGCTTCAAACTCACTCCTTTTGGCGTCAAACTCACTCTCACTGGCTGCGCAGACTAGTGCCTCACTCCTTTTGGCTTCAAACTCACTCTCAGCGCAAAGATTGAGAGTCATAAAAAATCTTTATGCTGAGTTGAAACTACAAACTCCTTTGCAAGATTAAACTCACTCACTCACTCTTACTCATTGTGCACATCTCTACTCGGAATCTCAAAAATATTATTTAACTAAACCAATACAAGCTTTCAAACGTGCTCGCTGATAAAATCGGCACTGTTTGTTGATTAAATCATGCACCATGTTTGCCAAACCACACGTACCACACTTCATGAATTGTCCTGAACATTGTTTACCTAAAATCATCAATATTCCATTTCCATCACCGAAAAGCCGTTAGTGTTCGTCACCAACACGCCCCCCACTGTTGCCAATTATCGACAATTCAGCTTTGATGCAAGGCACTATTGCAATGCTGACAGCAGTGTCCTGCGGATCAAGCGTTCCCATTACGCTACATAAACACACACACACACAGACACTCCAACACAGGCTCCCACAAAATGCCCCATTATAGGCGACACGATGTGTTCCAGATTTGTTTGAGAGTTTCATCAATCTGGACACAATTAAGTGCCATTTTGCTGCAAGGAAGGAAAAGATATCGATCCGGTTTTCCGGTCCGGTGCGTTCGAATGTGTCGATAAACTAACACTCTACAACGGGCCGCTCACTCGCCCGAGTTGCATGTGACGTTGACGAAGAAAAGTTTCTGTGTGTTGCATCCGTCTTTGAATTATTGAACAACGTCAAACAGCGGCCGGCTGGCTGTGTCTTCTCTTCCCCAGCACAGCCAGCAAAAGAAACAAGAAACAGAGCCTGACCCCGACGTTCGACGTTTGCCTTCCAGTCGTTTGCCCTCGACAGATGATAAATTGAAGCAAAATGCAACATCTAAAGACGGAGTTGGAAACAAATTCAAACAAAAAACATCACCCCTTTTGTAGCGCGTTGTTGGTGCAAGATACACACACGATGCACACAGTTTTATGGATGCTAATGTCTCCGGAGACCGTTAACATACCCGAGGGCTCCACTCGACCATATGCAGCAAGCAAATGCTCTTAAACAATGCAATCGACTGAGACCGAGAGGTTCGGTGTTTCGGTACGAATCAACATAAGAACGGTCTTCGTCGCCATCCATCTTCGCCCTCCCCCCCCCCATGTAACACACCCTCGGCTCGGCGTAACATCGAAGAAATGTCCTCAGAAGAATAGCCTCCGAGACTCCGGTTGTCCGGAGTCGACGACCAAGTATCCCACATGTCACAGCATAAAGACAACTTCTTCCTTCATCTCGGGCGACGACCACGACGAAGAAACGAAGAAGCGCTTTCGTTACGAATTTTATGGGTGCCAACTAAACGATTATGGCCTCATACTCTTTCGCTCTTGCTTGACCTCTCTCTCTCTCACTATTGCTTGTTGTCTTCCAGCACAAGCTCTCCAAGACGATATCTTATAACGAGTGCAAATGAATCAAAACTAACACGGGCGGTCCAAAAGGGTGTTGTGGAGGCAACTGTCCAAGGCAACGGACAGACCATTTTCGCAGGCAATCTTTCTTCCTTCGATAGATGTTTCCTTTTTTCTTGGGCTGGAGAGAGGTAGCTCAGGCATCCTTGGTAACGTCGCACCAGTAGTGCGAGCCTTTGTTGCCAGGCAGAGAACGTTGATGACGAGCGATGATCATGATTTCGATATATCGATGCATAAGCAGGACATGACGTTGGACAAGCGAAACTAGGAGGGACGGGCATGTTGGGGAACCGTGGGGGAATGCTAATAGAATAAAATGAGTCTTTCGGACGACCCTTACGGATATTTCTCGTTAATTTCTTTGATAACATACGCTTCGCTTCGGGTGGCTTCGTTTAATGCTGTGATTGCTTTTGTTTGGTGGTCCTTGGTGATGTATGAGGCAGTAGGAAAGGCGGAGCAGTGGGATGGTGCAAGGGGAATAATCTTACGATGACGATTTCTTGCCCTTGTTCGATGTTGGGCACGCGTACCGAAGGATAGCGCCAGCACGACGACACCATCAACACGAGTGTCATGAGTCGTCTGAGCAACGAACTCGACAAGCAATGTTAGTGTCGCTCTTGAAATAATATCCCGGGGCACACATCAAAACACATGCAACGATGGGTAGGAGGACGTCCTCAAGCTCAACGAACCGTGATTAAGAAAATCGGAACCTATTTTTATGTCCACCCGTTATGCAACCATATGCAAACGCTGGTCGAACGTTGTTGGGGCCGGAGTGGAAAGTTATGTTTATGAATATGAATTTCTTCACCAAAATTGCTGTTCTGTCCCTGTAAGAAAACCCCACAAACATATTACTGTTTCAATAAATCCATTGCAGCAATGGTGAAGAGCATCTTTTACCGAAACCTAAATCAAACGAAATTACGGTCTATAAATTAAGTCTTGATCTTCGTTCGAGTGTGCGGAACTGCTGTCGGTGCAGTTTGCGCCCAGGAAAAGCTTGTCTAATTCTGCAAAAACTGCAACCAAAAGCCCCTGGATGCTGGATAAGCACAATGAGCACATAAAATATAAAACGTATAAAATGCTGTCCCAAATCAGCAGTTTTAAGCTCATCCCGAGATCCGTTTGCGGTAAACGTCAGGTGGATGTCACGTGTTTACCCACGTGCGGTCGTTGCGGCAAAACACGGCTAAGCTTAGCTCAGTGGTAGGCGAAAAGACAACCCAAAAAACAGAGAATAAAACGTAGATCCCAACCCGAATCCTGTTGATTTATTTAGAGGGCTACAATTCAACTTTACGATGCTGTTGATTTATAGGATTTTTACTTGCTTCCCGGTTGTTGTTTTTTATTTTTTTTGGCTTCCTTCGGTGAGCCACAATTTTCCTGATTGGACGACTGAAGCTCGCCACTGAAACGGAACAACTGAATTCGAAGGCTGTGACGTACACTACCCAGGGAACGAAATTACCTTCCCGTAGCGTATTGGGGGGAAGTTGGCGCTAAAGAGAAACAAAAAAAAGAGTTCCAAACTTCACAACGCTACAAACTTGTCCAAACCACCCAGAAAGAGGAGATACAAAACAACAACTCTCGGCAAACTCATCAGGAGGTAGCGCATGCTTTGGGCGTGCAGTTCGTTCGTGAAGCCAACGGGAAAACGTCTAAAATACGAAACGACCGAGAATGTAAAAAAACAACACTAGAGTGTGAGTGGGCAGCTCGACAAAAGGCCGCCCACGAACATGGTTACTCCAAACGGTTGTGTGTTAGTGGCGTGCAGGAAAAAGCGGACTCCCTGTGCTCTGACGGTACACAGTTTAATGGATGGAGTGAGCGAGCGAGCGAGAGAGAGTTACAACGACCACAAGAGTATGTGCGGATTCACGGTTCGTTGGCTTCCTTCCAACGTTTGGACAATGTTTACGACCATGTTTTCGTCTGTTGAATGACCGACTGTTTTCTGAAGCGTTGGAGATTTGATGCCCTACAAGTCCGGATCCCTTTTTTCCTTACCCAAACACACACACATATAATACGGCAAACAGGAAAGCAAGTTTGATTGCACTTTATTGCACAAAAGTGATATAATTCCCACATTTTAAGATGACATTTTACGCCCATTCAGCTCAATACAATGAGATCTCACTGTACGATCATCGGGAAGCCCATTACCCGGGGAAACCCCATAATAGGCACCCGAAAAACATGGCGCGGGTGCCTCAAATTGACGTACAAATTGGATCAAGTCGGTTTTTGGAGTTTTGGGGGAGAGAAAAGCCCCAGAAAGCCGGATTTTCCAATTTCAGTTTCGTCATGTTCGCTGTCAATTTCAATTTTCTTATCAATGTTGCCCGATCGTATGCGGGTGTGGGCTATGCGAGTGTGTGAATGAGAGCAATCGGGTGGCCATGGCCACGTTAGCTAACAACCACCGGAAATGAGCGGTCCCTTGATACGCCTACACACATTACACGCCACTGGTCCGTTTTGGATGGATCAATCAGCAATTGGTTGTGGATGTGGGTGTAGGTGTGTGTGTGTGTGTGCTTTTCCCCAACAGAATGCAGATCGACGACGCACGAGCTGGGTACAAGCGCTTTGTGGGCTGGGCGTGATGTGATCTAATCTGATGGGATGAATCAGCTGACGGGTGGAAACGGTTTACAACTCGAGCTGTCCAGGTGTCAAGTAGTTGATGTCAGACTAAATTTGCCGATCGTTACCAGTCGGCTGTGGTTTTTGTGGTAGGCTGTAGCGCACCGTGACCTATGCTTTTCTAGCCAGGTAAGCGCGTGTAATGTGAGTTCTTGTGATGGGCGATGTAGGGCCGGGAGCTTTTGCTGATTATGGGATAATATCCTTTAAATTAAATTGTACTTTGAGCATGCTATAAATAGGATGACAGGCTCATTTTAGATTGCAAACGAATTCTTATGTCTCAAGTAGAGAAAGGATAA
This sequence comes from Anopheles maculatus, assembly GCA_002091835.1. Lineage (NCBI taxonomy): Eukaryota > Metazoa > Arthropoda > Insecta > Diptera > Culicidae > Anopheles > Anopheles maculatus. Next base: position 94,973 of record KZ062637.1, read on the forward strand.
AAAATATCTTTAAAAAGAAGGATCTTTATGCTCTTCAACATTAGATTAAGTAAAAATAGTAGCTTAAGTTCTCCCGAAAATACACTGCAAAGAAGTAAATGGTAAATCGTTGTCAGATACTCTTGAACAATTGTTGTTTTGAAATTTTATTGAACAGATGTCGCAGATCTTTTAATTCGTTGGCTAGTTCTTACTGATAATCTGTATTTTAAGTAAATGTACATAATTAAGGCTTTTCTATTTAAAAAAATGTATAATCTCAAAGTCCTACGGCATACAACAGGAACGAAGTGAGCATTCGGGACTGATTATTCAGCTACGTGGTATCAATAAGTCTGTTAAACCTTTACATGGACCTAGCACGTTGAAGCAGAAGAAGTCAAGCCAAGAAAAACAAGACGGAGAAGTAGAAGAAGGAGGAGAAAAATCCAAAAGTCCAAAACTGTTTTACATTAATAGCGCCAATAAATCGCTTAACTCTCGTAAAGCATAAAGCTCGCTATTTACGCCTACAGATATGCAATTTGCATTACACCTTCCATCTGATGCACAATATAATAGTGGCGCGAGATGAATCAAATCAGCAATGAATGTAAGTGCAGGAGTTAAGTGTTCCCGGAACATCGAAGCATGGAATGGCTCTTCCGCAAAACACAGTCAACCCGGAATAAATCTGCACAGCCACACAAACGCAAAAAGAAACATTTAGTGTAAGCATCTTCTGAAGCACCAAAATAGGACACACTTATATATTAGTAATTGCTTACGTAAGTGGCAACATTACGGTGAGCTGGTGCTGTGCTTCCTGCTGTATGAGCATACACTTCAAAGCATTTATCGCAATCACGCACGTGAACGTTACCGTCTGCTCGTTAATGGAAAACAATTCACCCGAACGCGCCCGGCGCACTGGCGTAAAGCTCACCGTAAGCCAGCGGGCCCAGCCAGCCAGCTCACCTTTTGCGCTCAATCAAGCACAGCCCATATTTTTGGACCACACCTGCTGGATGGTTTGTTCAGCTTCCTGCCTGGCTACCGGGGCAAAGAAAGCTCCAAAACCAGCAAATCGTTTCATATCGGTACGAAACGATGCGCGTGTTATGGTTTCCAAGATACCGGGCAGGATGGACAATCCTGCCTACGCTCAACACAACACACACACACACAAAGCTGTACCACAGGGGGAAAGAAGAACAAAACGTCTTCTCGACATCTCTTCGAGGCAAAAGAGGCTCCCGAAAAAAAAAACAAAAAAGAAACACACTTCCCCCAAGAGAGTTTAAGTACTTCATCCCGCCGAGTTGAGTTATTCTTTTTCCAATCAGTAGCATCAGTCAGAATAAATTGAATTTGTTTTGCCTTTCGCCCGCAAGTGCCCACACGCTTTTCCTTTCCCCCCCCCCCCCCTCCCCTCCGCTTGCGTTTCCACAAAACCCCTAGTTCTCTCTAGTTGGCCCAAACAGCAAACAGCAAAAGTAGCAAACACTTACCGTAGCATCAGCTTGGCACGCGGAGGCCCTTCAACAGCCTATGCTTCTCTTGCTAGGGTGGCTGATGTTCTGCCTCCCACAGTACACCGGGGAGTCGGAAAAACATTGGAACGAGCTCCCTTTTTTTCTTTGGCGGAGGCATAACGTTCCCTGCTAATGTATGCTTGCGTCCGTTTCATCCGGATTCCGGTCAGCGGTGGAACGAGCGAAAGTATCCAAATGTTCTAAGTATCCAAAGGCGAGCGAATAAAGTTGGCTAATGCGTTTAGGTTTCGTTCGTTTGGAGCGCGAGTGCAGCAAAACTGAAAACACCCAACAGCGTACTAGGGCTTTTAGGCCGACGTCAACGCCTTTGGTCAAGTGATCCGGGCCTGCATCACGCATTTTACTAAGATCGAGTGCCAAAAGTGCTGCTACCTGCAGGTGATGTACCACGGACAAAATGCCGGCCACACCGACACCGCAACCGACATAAGCCTCTGAAGCAATCAGTCACAGACACGTGAAGGGCAAAAAAGGGACGACGCAGAAGGTACAGGAAAAAGCCCCTTAGTCCCTTACCATTCCAGCAGGTACGGCTCAGATCAGATACCGTGGCGCAGAAAGAAAAGAAGCTTGTTCGAAGATAATTTTCCCATTTGCTCCGGTCCCCCCTGGTTGGTGCTCTTCTGCATTTCCATCATGTCGTGCACATTGTGCGTGAAGCATTTACGATAATATCCTGACAAATATTGCCGTAATAATTTCCATGATCTATCACCGTCGGACGGAATAGAGGGCGGTGATGCTTGTGCGGAAGATAATGCCCATTCTGAAAGGCATGTCTTATCTGGTAAATAAATATCTCTCAGGTGTCTTCCGAGCTGTGCGTTAGGGATCTTCTCAGGAAGATTGGACTGTCGGTCGGTGTGTGTTTCTATGTTATTGCCGCTAGGGCATCCTAGCTGAGCTGGGAATGGACTGGTGTAACTGTTAAACTAAACAAATTGATAATTAAATGCGATAATGTGGTTAGCTTAAGTGTTTCATTTACACATGAAGAAGGCGAGCAAGAACGACCACGACCGACCCAACACACACACACACACCAACGAAACATCTCTCATTACATCAATCTTAATAGGCGAGACCTTAACTTTGTTTCGCTAACAGCATTCTTTTCGATTTTCCTAGAGTGCCCCATACCTCCCGGCGGGAAAATTATCCCCCAGTTTTATGACGTCATCACTTCCACTGTGCTAAATCGGTAGCTTCAGTCCACCCATTAGCTAACACACGGCTCACTCTTAAGGTCGGGAACACTCGAAACGCAGAAAGGAGCAACCTGCCATACGGTACACAGAGAAAAAAAAAGCTTCCCCATCAAGCAAGTTTATTGATTGCTTGGTACGCTTTGTAAGCAACCCTCGGCAAACGATCGGGCTGGAACGACTAATCATTCAGGAAACAGTTTATCTGCCAGGTAGCTACCGTCGGCAGCCCTTAACGCAAGGGATCGATTTTACTATACCGGGTTTTGGTGGGGCTGAACACACTTACCTTTGAGTTTGAGCTTCCCCGTACTGCTGTGCTATGGTGCTGCTGCTGCTTCACTTCCTCCTATCTCTTTCACACGCTCTTTGTGTTCTGTGTGTTCGCTCCTTCACACCGGTAGGCGCTCGGTTTGAGCGCACTTCTTAATAATCCTTTATTTAAACCATAATAAATCCACTTAATAGATTATCCCGTTCACCACACGTTCACCAACACCGAACGGGTTGCAGCAGGTGGTGCAGCTCCGGGGGCGGGGCCCCAATCACCCCTCGCTCGGAAGAAACACACTCATCCCATTCACGCTCTCAGCTTATCCGTTCACTGGCCGTCGGTAACGCACGGGGACAATGTAATAAAGAAGTAAGTGAACAACAACACAAAAAAAACACAACAACCTAGAAAGTGATCACCTTGCTTTTCCAACTGAATGATCCCACTTGCTCTCGCAACACGTTATCACACTCACACACGCCGACGGACACACAAACATAAACACAGGCCGGTTACACCGCTGCACGCTCGCTGTTGTTTATGGGCATTACTTTGATTTTCCACTCACCGCTGCCGGGATGCGGCAGTTGGGTGGCGGCCGAACAACACTTTTTCCCACCTGCATCAGCGAACCAAGAGGGGTGCCATTTTAACTAGAAAAACAAAACACCCTAGGACGCAAGGAAAAACCTTCCGTTTTCACACTGATACGAAGAGCCAACCAATAGCATCCCACGGGGTGCTTGATTTCGATGGAAACTCGATACAGGGAAAGCTTGCGGTAAGCTTGTTTGCCGGTAACTCCTTCTCACTCAACCCTTACACATTCTTTGAACGAAAAAAAAAGCACAGGAAGGAAATCCGAGTGTGTAAAGTGTGTGCAGTTGCGTCTTGCGTCGGTCGGGAAAAGAACACACCGGGAAAAGCTGCTAAAGTGTATTGAATTCATTCCACTCGAGTTTGTGGCAGCTGGTGAATGCTCCGAAGCAACCGTGCAGTAGTGATAGTAGTGTCGTGTTTAGTGTGTCCGTGTGTGCGTGTGTGTGTGTGATTGAAGGATGGGTAAAAGTGTTGTTCGGCCGCCACCCAACTGCCGCATCCCGGCAGCGGTGAGTGGAAAATCAAAGTAATGCCCATAAACAACAGCGAGCGTGCAGCGGTGTAACCGGCCTGTGTTTATGTTTGTGTGTCCGTCGGCGTGTGTGAGTGTGATAACGTGTTGCGAGAGCAAGTGGGATCATTCAGTTGGAAAAGCAAGGTGATCACTTTCTAGGTTGTTGTGTTTTTTTTGTGTTGTTGTTCACTTACTTCTTTATTACATTGTCCCCGTGCGTTACCGACGGCCAGTGAACGGATAAGCTGAGAGCGTGAATGGGATGAGTGTGTTTCTTCCGAGCGAGGGGTGATTGGGGCCCCGCCCCCGGAGCTGCACCACCTGCTGCAACCCGTTCGGTGTTGGTGAACGTGTGGTGAACGGGATAATCTATTAAGTGGATTTATTATGGTTTAAATAAAGGATTATTAAGAAGTGCGCTCAAACCGAGCGCCTACCGGTGTGAAGGAGCGAACACACAGAACACAAAGAGCGTGTGAAAGAGATAGGAGGAAGTGAAGCAGCAGCAGCACCATAGCACAGCAGTACGGGGAAGCTCAAACTCAAAGGTAAGTGTGTTCAGCCCCACCAAAACCCGGTATAGTAAAATCGATCCCTTGCGTTAAGGGCTGCCGACGGTAGCTACCTGGCAGATAAACTGTTTCCTGAATGATTAGTCGTTCCAGCCCGATCGTTTGCCGAGGGTTGCTTACAAAGCGTACCAAGCAATCAATAAACTTGCTTGATGGGGAAGCTTTTTTTTTCTCTGTGTACCGTATGGCAGGTTGCTCCTTTCTGCGTTTCGAGTGTTCCCGACCTTAAGAGTGAGCCGTGTGTTAGCTAATGGGTGGACTGAAGCTACCGATTTAGCACAGTGGAAGTGATGACGTCATAAAACTGGGGGATAATTTTCCCGCCGGGAGGTATGGGGCACTCTAGGAAAATCGAAAAGAATGCTGTTAGCGAAACAAAGTTAAGGTCTCGCCTATTAAGATTGATGTAATGAGAGATGTTTCGTTGGTGTGTGTGTGTGTGTTGGGTCGGTCGTGGTCGTTCTTGCTCGCCTTCTTCATGTGTAAATGAAACACTTAAGCTAACCACATTATCGCATTTAATTATCAATTTGTTTAGTTTAACAGTTACACCAGTCCATTCCCAGCTCAGCTAGGATGCCCTAGCGGCAATAACATAGAAACACACACCGACCGACAGTCCAATCTTCCTGAGAAGATCCCTAACGCACAGCTCGGAAGACACCTGAGAGATATTTATTTACCAGATAAGACATGCCTTTCAGAATGGGCATTATCTTCCGCACAAGCATCACCGCCCTCTATTCCGTCCGACGGTGATAGATCATGGAAATTATTACGGCAATATTTGTCAGGATATTATCGTAAATGCTTCACGCACAATGTGCACGACATGATGGAAATGCAGAAGAGCACCAACCAGGGGGGACCGGAGCAAATGGGAAAATTATCTTCGAACAAGCTTCTTTTCTTTCTGCGCCACGGTATCTGATCTGAGCCGTACCTGCTGGAATGGTAAGGGACTAAGGGGCTTTTTCCTGTACCTTCTGCGTCGTCCCTTTTTTGCCCTTCACGTGTCTGTGACTGATTGCTTCAGAGGCTTATGTCGGTTGCGGTGTCGGTGTGGCCGGCATTTTGTCCGTGGTACATCACCTGCAGGTAGCAGCACTTTTGGCACTCGATCTTAGTAAAATGCGTGATGCAGGCCCGGATCACTTGACCAAAGGCGTTGACGTCGGCCTAAAAGCCCTAGTACGCTGTTGGGTGTTTTCAGTTTTGCTGCACTCGCGCTCCAAACGAACGAAACCTAAACGCATTAGCCAACTTTATTCGCTCGCCTTTGGATACTTAGAACATTTGGATACTTTCGCTCGTTCCACCGCTGACCGGAATCCGGATGAAACGGACGCAAGCATACATTAGCAGGGAACGTTATGCCTCCGCCAAAGAAAAAAAGGGAGCTCGTTCCAATGTTTTTCCGACTCCCCGGTGTACTGTGGGAGGCAGAACATCAGCCACCCTAGCAAGAGAAGCATAGGCTGTTGAAGGGCCTCCGCGTGCCAAGCTGATGCTACGGTAAGTGTTTGCTACTTTTGCTGTTTGCTGTTTGGGCCACAATATCCAACTAGAGAGAACTAGGGGTTTGTGGAAACGCAAGCGGAGGGGGGGGGGGGGGGGGGGGGGGGAAGGGGGGTCCTAACGAATGGTCCTTCCCGTTTTTGGGTATGGTAACTTTCGGTCAACGTGCAATGTAACGAGCAGTGAACGGAACACAAAGCCTCCACAAATCGGCTACCGATAGTGAGAGTTTGGAGATTTACCGATCCGGTCAACGGAGTTCTCTTTCATCCTGTGATGCCTCGAGCGAATGGCTTCACCGGCGACAATTGATGTCGCGTAACAATGCGTTGCTTTGTACGGGAAAAACATCACAAAACATGTTTATTCTTATGGGACAATAAGTTACTGCCAGCGAGCTGACGGAGTTCTTACTCAACATCGGTGGTCTTCGTGGACTCGAACTTCAAGCAGTGGCTATTGCTATTACTTCAAAGGGTGAATAGTTTAATAAAACATAATTCACCAATCATTTTCATGTATTCGATATTAAAATAAAATGTTATTTAAATCAACTGCTTGCCATTTTCCTTCCCCATGCGAGCATCATCTCATTCCTTTGCACGAAAACCGGTTCATCGAAACAGTTTTATTATCTGCTGATGATGATGTTTCCTAAGACCCATCGTGGTCTATCCCACCATATCCGTTCCCGAGGTCACTTCTCGCACCCATCGCCGGTTTTTGGAGTTTCGCATCTTTCTCTCTACCGGAACGACCCCAATAAATACTCCTAATTGGTGTAAATTCGTTCCTTGTCCAGAACTTTCCAACCAGCTCATATTTCCTTCACCCCAGGAAACTCAATGGTGAGCATTTTACTGACTTTGAAAATTGGACCAAAGCGAATGGGATGGTCCAAATACGACCAACAAAATTTGACCTCGACAAACTTTCTACCCCTGGGCGATAAAATTGTGCTACGTAGGTTTGTTTAAAATAACAACAAACCTGCATTTACCACGCCACGAGCGTGCCCTAGGCTCAAATGGCTAGGTCCGGTCAGTCCGGGCTGTCCCATTTGCACCAGTGCGGCGACCGCTTCAGTCGTTTCGTCGGCCCCAACTCCAACTGACCGTTGGCAATTACGGTCCGACAGCAAAACCCATCACAATCGGCGAGGGATCTATCCCGATGGAAAACAAGGGGACGCAACGTCATAATAGGGCCTACGTTTACTTCCGGCCCGTGATTTGCCTGTTACGAATTGTGATACCCGGGTTGGTTGCGGGTTGCGAAGGTTATGACAGTTTAGCAGGACCTTCTGGCTGTCCGATTATAATCATAACAGTGAATGACTTTTCGGTCCGCTTTCGCCGCTGCGCCGTTTCCTGCTCGATCTGCTTTTCGGCGAACCAACGAGGCTTCCTCGAGATTAGTTAACGGGGCGGCCGCTTGTTTTTTTGTCGGTCCATGAAATATTCCACCCACTTTTCTTCGTTCCCTTTCAGACGCACAAATCGGCTGAATTCAGACAGTTTGGAGCCCGAAAATGGACTTCACTCGGGTCTAACGTTTCTGCTTATCAAAGTCCAAATGTGAATGACTCGAGTGAGATGGAATGATAATGTTGTTCTCGGTCTCGTTCTTCATTACACGCTACAGTTTCCAAACCAAAGCAACATCCAAAGTTCAAGAGATTTTGTTTGTTGGGGTAGAAGTAGTAGCAGTAGCAGTAGTGGAGCAACATTCCATAACACGCACAACCAATTTCATGGTTATGCTCAATGTGTGAAATTTGGAAAACGTGCTCACACTCTGCTTGGAGGATGCGATTTGTAGGGAAGCATAGATTGAAGACAAGAAAAAGCATAATAAAAAAGTGTTTCTCACGCATCGAAAAATGTCTTTATTTGCTTCGAGTGGTTGAAAGGATTGAAATGTAGTCTAAAAAGATTAAATATTAAAATTGAATGTTCAGTTTTTTACGTTCAACAAAGATCTATGTAAAATAGACACTCTTGGTTCTCTTCATAACTTTATAAAACGATAATGGCACAAGTTTTTGATACTGTGAGCAGTAAGAATGTAAAAACTACTTGATTCTTTTCTCGATACTATATTAAAAGATATTAATATAAATAAAAGTACGATACAGATGATGCTTGCTCGAATTAATACTCATTTAATGGAAGTCATTTAGTGCTTTAGTAGTCTGTTAACATCTTTGCTAGAAACTAATGATTTGCTTTCCACATTTCCGTCTCGATCCACAATTGTAAACTTGAAATTTTCGCTCTAGAATGTTTGAAAGTTTTAACACATTTATCCGCAAACGCAAATTAATGGCGGGCTCAGTGAACCAACTGTCAATTGTACGTCAGATGTCAAACGTTTCGAAATGAGTTTAGCAGTTTCGGTTCAACTGCTGTAATTGCTCGACTGATTGACAGATCGAGGCTTTAAAATTTCAGATTATTAAACTGAAGTCATCGTAGACCCTAACGATATTAAAATATCGAGCAAAATGGTAAGTTACAAAAATGCTATGAAACAATTGACCGTAAGGTGGGCATAATGACGTCAATTTCTACGGAAACTAAGTTATAAACTATTCAACCCTTACCCCAGTGGTCAAGTCCTTCCATTTAAAGTAAGAGCAACTCTTGTTCATTTGTTGTATAAAAAAGGAAAACAGTCTCTCTTTACTTTTAGAATATCAAACAAATAGTGTTCAGAAACTCTTCATCTTCTTCCAGTTCAAATTCACTACGAAAGCAAACAATATTTAATGCACTTGCGGTGGCTCTAAAGCATCTAAACACTCAGCTGCAGCCACAACCGTAACATCAATCGACATTTCCACTGATAAGCCAAATGATTCTACAAGTAGATTTATTCCACGCCCAACATGCACATCCCGTATCACAGTCGTGCACAGTGCTCTCGCTTGTTCTCGCAACACGCTCACTCGAACCAATGATTGAAAGAACCACACTTACGCCAAAGTGAACGATGGCACGTTTGCAATCTACCAAACGGGTCGAGTCGGGTTCGAAGCCCTGCCAAACGGCTAAATACCGTTTCCCGAAAAGCGAATCACCCGTTTGCCCCGCGACAGATAATGACTTCCGGCGAGGGAAATGAAACAACTTCGAGTTCCGTTTCCGCGAACACACATCATAACCTGTGCGATCTTGTTCCATGCTCGTGGCCCAGGCTCAAAGTGAACTGCTCTGCACAAGCACCAACGATTTTTTGTTTTGTGTTCAGCTTCATCCCTTGTGTTCGATTTTTATCATTTTACGGACCTGTGATCCGCATCCGATTCGGTCTGATGGATAGCAGTACCATACGATACGGTGCAGTTTTTCGCCCGTGTCCTACACTCCTGGGAAACCGGTGCAGGGATGGATTCTGTGATGTGAACAAGAAAAATGAACTGTACCCGATCTCACTTTGACCGCTCAATCGAAACGAGCGGACATCGATGCGAGTGGATGCGAACAAGAAAACACACCAAAAAAAACGAAACCCCCAACACCGAAAGCTACCTCCTCCCGCTCACTTTGATCCTACCCTCTAGCTCTAAAACGGAATTCCCCACAGGCTATCCACACACACACAGGCACACACACACACGACCGGAAAATAAATCTTTGAATCATCGCACAGCAAACAAGTTCGCTAAATTCGCTGTGCTCCGGGCCCTACGACTAGAACTTCAATCCTTTCCGGTGACTGCGGAAAGCAATACTTCGATCCATTGCCCTTGGTTGGCGGATCCGGATGCTATTTTTAATCATCGATCGCAGTGTCCTAGTTGTGGCCGGAAGAGGGGGTGGGGGGAGGGCGGTGCGGGTGGTTGGTCTCCCACTGGGTTCCTGATTATGGATGTCATATGCTGTCCCCGAGGTGAGCAGCAGAAACGAAACAAATAAAGAGCCTGCCCTCAATAAGCTCAAAGCCAAGAGCAGCCGAGAGTCAGTGTCACCGTGAAAGTGGTATCTACCGCCCGTGGAGTTCTGTGGGTGTGTGTGTGTGTGTGTGTGTGTGTGTGTGTTGGTAATAAATATTTACCTCCATTGCTATTGCCAACAATCGGGAGGATCATAATGATTTTTCCGCCGTACAATTCAGAGGATATTTTCCCCGGATGGTGGAAAAAGATACGTAATGAGACAGGTGAGTTGGCAAGAGAAAACGTACCTTGACCTAATCAGGACACGGAAATCAATACTTATTCTGTGCTGACACGAGATAAATAATAAAAGGGTTTATAGACGAAAGAGTCCTGAAGACAGTTTTGAAAAGCTTTCATTTTAAATAGTAAAATAAGTGTAATATATAAAACTTATTAGATGAAAACATTATCAGTTGAGTAAGATGAGCTAAGCTGGGAATTCTGAACATGTTAAGCTTTCTTCTGCTTAACAGTCAAGCGGTCAGAGCAGTTCCACCTAAACAAGTAAACTCATGACGAAGCCTTTACCACAACTGGCATGACATTTTGACACTAACTTGGCGTCACAAATTTGTACATTTTGTTTAGAATAAATCGAATCTAGGTAATATCAGGTCTATTAATAAGATTTGACAGGTTTTTTACGGAGTTCCAAGCCTCTTAGGCCCAAATGGGCATCAATTTTATTCAGAAAAGTAATTTCCGTCACTTTGTACAACCTTTTCCCATCTTTTGGGCAGATTGTGGATTACTTCATAAAAAAGAGAAATCTGGTTTGGACGCAATCCATGTTTCGGTCCAATTTTTCAGTTCGGCGCAATTCTGGAATAGCTGCGCGGTCAATCCATCCACCATCGACCGGAACAGATGGTAATCGGAGGGCGCAATATCTGGGCTATATAGCTATATGTAGACCTATAGAGAGGCTTGCCGCGATTATGCATCGGCTGATTGTTAGGATATCGAATCAGGAAGAACTACCGGACGACTGGAAACTGGGTGGTATTCACCCAGTGTACAAAAAGGGCGACAGATTGGACTGTGCTAACTTCCGAACCATCACAGTCCTGAATGCTGCCTACAAGATCCTGTCCCGAATACTCTTCTGCAGACTTGCGCCCCTTGCTACAGATTTCGTCGGGAGCTACCAAGCTGGATTTGTTGGAGGGAAATCCACTACCGACCAAATCTTCACTCTACGGCAGATCCTCCAGAAGTGCCGGGAGCACCAGATCCCCACGCACCACCTGTTCATCGACTTCAAGGCAGCCTACGACACCATAGACCGTACCGAGCTATGGTACATCATGCGGCAGTACGGTTTCCCTGCGAAGCTGGTACGGCTGTTGAGGGCTACAATGAACGGTGTGCAGTGCAAGGTGAGAGTGTCGATCATGCTGTCGGAATCGTTCGAATCTCACAGGGGACTGAGGCAAGGGGACGGACTCTCCTGTTTGCTGTTCAACATCGCTCTGGAAGGTATCATGCGAAGCGCGGGCTTCGACATCCAGGGCACGATTTTCACCCGGTCTCTCCAATTCCTTGGCTTCGCGGATGACATCGACAAAGTACCTGCTTGCCGGAGGCTCTGACCGTGATAGAGCACGACTCGGAAGCAGAGTATTAGTTGACGTGCGACGATCTCAAGGTAGTAGAGGAGTTTTGCTACCTTGGCACGATCGTAACTTCGGATAACAACGTAAGCAGCGAAATCCGAAGGCGCATTGTTCAGGGGAATCGTGCCTACTACGGACTCCACAAACTCCTGAGATCCAGAAGACTCCAACAACGCACGAAATGCGCCATATATCGCACTCTGATACGGCCGGTAGTCCTCTACGGGCACGAGTCCTGGACTATGCTGGCGGAGGACGCCAATGCACTCGCCATTTTCGAACGGCGGGTGCTACGGACTATCTTTGGCGGTGTGTGCGAGCAGGGCGTGTGGAGAAGGAGAATGAACCACGAGCTAGCTGAGCTGTTCTCTGCATCGTCGAATCCTGACGGTTGTCAAAGCCGGAAGGATACGCTGGTTGGGCCACGCGATGAGGATGCCGGACTCATGCCCTGCCAGAAAAGTGCTCGTCAGCGACCCGTTCGGCATGAAGCGCAGAGGAGCACAGCGAGCTCGTTGGCTGGATCAAGTGGAGTCTAACCTGAGGGATATCGGATGGATGGAGGAGTGCAGCCATGGACCGAGTTTCCTGGAAACGGATTAGACACCAGGCCATGTCTATTAGACGTGCTCCCTAGGAGCAGGCCACGAAAGAAGAAGAAGAAGCTATAGACCTGATATAAACTGTTTTATAGTTATTACTCTACGCAGGACTGACTATCCAGCTACGGGCAAAACTAAGTCACAGAAAGCTAGCAATAGCAGGCCAAGACCTTACGAGGTTGTAGTGCCAAGGAAGAAGAAACAAAACACCTGCTCGAATCTTAGTTTTGGTTTTGCTTCAATAAAATCTAATGCTTTTGGCGCTGTCTAGATTTGCCTGTCAGGTTGTATCGGGAGCTAGTTGCATTCAAGTCACAAAACTAGATTAAGCCATCGTTGGCCCCAATATAAATATTAGAAAAGTATCGAATAAATGATTGACATTACAAATTCATAAATAAAGTTAAATCACCAACAATTGGAAAGAAATTTATTCAACTAAATAATAAAGAACAAACAAAAACAATTCAAAAAAAGGGGCGAAAGTACATCTCGTACTTCGCCTAACTTATTCTTTGTATCTCACACAGCTCACTGGAGCAAAACAGCAGCCAAAAGCATTATTCTTTCGCTATTCGCCCACGGGTCTTATCATATTACAATCAGACGATGAAATATTTGCTCTATGAAGTCGTTGTAATGGCTGGAATACCAAAGCAAGGAGAAAAAGGGAAGAGGGGAGAGGAGTGAATGTAAAAAACAACCAACAACAACAACAACGCCGTGTGACTTTGGCAGTCCCAATTTTTGGATAACGTGGGCGCGTACATCTCTCTCTGTACTGTGGGGTCCCCGGAACAGTGACGCAGCTCGCATCGTAATTCATCTCCATTGCATTCGAGCATAACTTGCATAAATTTTGCAACCACCCACATAATCCTCACACCCTCTTGTATCCCTCCCCTGCCCCCGCCTCCCTCATCCGCAATGCTTTAAGCTGAAGTGGAAAAGTCGGTCTCCGTGAAAAAGGAGGCCCAAAAACGTTCGTATTCACTTTGCTCCATTTTTGCGACAAACAGATGTAGGGTAGGGAGGAGGAGTGGTGGTGGCGGGGTTTCAGGGGATGGCTTGAACGAAAGATGAATAATCCTTGCCCGAATTCCCATCGACACCATCACCAACAGGATGAGCGCTGGTGATGGGATCGGATTCCTTTGCAACCGTTCAGCCCTTTTCTTTCCCGGCCAATCCTTCATGTGCAATCCTTCATCGTTTTTCACTTGCTTTCTTCGGGTCGTTCATCTCATGCCTTTCGGGGTGTGTTTTTTTTGTTGTTGTTGTCAATTCTCTTTTTTTTAATTTTCGAAATTGATTCTATATCTCGCTCGCCCACCATCCTCTTCGTTCCTTCCACCCTTTTGGCATGCCAGTTTTTATTTGCCCCAAAAAAATAAACTGAAGAAAGTCGTTCTTCGCTTCGCCCACACGCCGCTTCCTGTGTGCGTGTTTTTGCGAGATGGTTTCTCTGTTCTGATCGGAAGCAAGTTTTGCAATGTTTTTCCCATCACAGTTTACACACGGTGGGGAGACTCTGCTGTTCTTTTAGGCTTCTTTTCGGCACGGAGAAATACTGCTTCATTTCTTCGGCCTTCTCTCTTAACTCCCTAACGATATGCAGCAGTCAGCAAGGAGCGGAACTCGATCATCCTCCAGGCAGGCACGCCAGCAGCACTAGAGCAGCAGCAAACGCACGTGCTATCGTTTATAATTCATCTCTCCGCTCACGCACCGAACATAAATTTTGCTCATCCTTTGCGTTTCGTTTTTTATGATTTGCGTTGCTGCACTTTCATAACGCGCCAGCCGGGCCATGATGGGGATGAAAAATGGTATGTGCGCGCGCGTGTGTGTGTTTGCTGCCCACAAATATACTCCACATTCATAGCCGGGCAGGTGCCCTGATGGCGCGCCATCTTGCGTAAAAAAAAGGGACCGCTGCCAACATATTTCCATGTTTACCGCGTGACCATCGTGCCCGATACGTTCGCTTTGCATGCTCGATGATGTTCGCATGTAGATCGCGGCAGTTTCTAACCCCCCATCTTGTCCTTTTCCTCCCTTTGGACAGTAGCCACCATTTTACGTTTAACCCAGCGTTGGATGGTGGGGTGTGTGTTTTTTTTTTCGGGAAAATTCTTTCGTCCTGTTTACGTGCGCCACCATCTCCGGCAACCGGAAGGAAATCATAAGAATTTTCTCATTTTGAACTAAATGTATGGAGAAAGGGGGAAGGATGAGGATGTCCACCCGGGGTGAGGTGTATGATACATCTGGGCTGCCCATTTGGTACAAGGCTTGCCAACTGTCACCCGAAAAAAAAAGTTATGAATCCAAGGCAGGAAATTCGAGTTCTTTTCAAACAAACAAAAAACCAGCTTAAAGAAGATGGAGTTTTCAACTGATTCTCCATTTTTCCAAACCTTAAACAATGAAAGACACCGAAATGTTGCCCTTTTTTCGCTAGAAAAAAAACACTTGTTTAGCTTACACTAAACATTACTAAACACTTCAATAAGCTCAATCAATTAAATGGAGAGAGCAATAAAAAAAACGCAGGAACGCTCTCGAGTTCACTCACTTTGGGCGAAAAGTAAACTTGAACCTTGAACGTTGCTTCCACCGAAACTTTTCCCCCGAAACAAACAACTCAACCGAACCGCGAACCGTATTTTTCCATTCGTTCATCATCGGAACATCGTTATGGAATTGGTTCGATTTTTCCTGGACAGCTTTTCCCTTTTACAACAAGTTCAGTGTACGGGTGGAAAGAAATACAGCCAACAAAATTCTCTCGTTCATTATATTATCATAAACAAAAGCGTATCCCTTCATTCGGCAGCCTATTATTGCTCATTAATTACGGCGTACGGAGCGTTCTTGGTGATGAGTTTCCCTGGCAGCAAGGATATAATGATTTTGATTAAATTTCATTCAGGTTTGATGGTTTGTGTGGAGTAAAAGGCGAGCGCGCAGGAGTTAAAATAATGGTTTAATTTCTATGGCACAATGCACTTGTCACGGAGTCGGTGTGATGGACGATTTTAATGGTCATTACCTGTCGTTTATGTATATTTGTGTTGAAGAGATTTCCACCTGGTTAACAGCTTTCAGGTATTAGTATCCACTTGATCGTTTAAAATTTATTTGGCATTAATATTCTTCAGTAGGAACTCGGAATCACTTTTTTAACACATTTTGTCGTATTTTATAATACTTTTCAAACATCTATTCTTGTTTCTCTATTATTGGTAACTCTTTTTTTATCACTTTTAGTAGACAAGCTTTTCCATGTACGCTTGTTAAACTGACTATTCACGTTAGGATAAACACTTCACATTCATCTCAAGATTATTTTTAAACTTTCTAAAAGAAAAGAAAATCATCAACTTGACATGTTAATATCACTTTATGATTTACAATCATTTACATTAACATCAATCAATATTCATGCAACACTTTGAATAATTAATATCTTTTTATATCTAGCAACATTTGCTTCACAAACCCATATTTAACATTCACATCACTGTTTTTATTTTCCCAAAACACTGTTCTACTTGTTACGAAATTCAATATAAAACAAAACAAAATTTGTTTTGTTCTAATTAAACCCACATTCACCGCTGTCCCTTTTGTGCGGCACGTAATTCACGCACACGTAAAATTGCACCAGTGAGAAAGACGTGCCATACGTGAACCGAACCGTCGAGCATATTCGCAACTGCACTATACACTAAAACCAACGGATGACAATTTGCGAAACCGCTCGTATCGGTGAACGAGCGCACGTACACACCACCCCGCACACACACACACAGCGTACACGGGGACGAAAAGAACCCAACCAAAACAAAAAAAAATCGCAGCACGATGCGTTTTTCATCTCCCCCTATATTTGCGTTCACCCGTATTTGCGTTCGTTTTTCTCGTTCGCTCTGCAAAACTGGTACAACACTGGTGTTGCGGATGCTGCATGCACACACACACACACACATTGGTTTCTCTCTTGCTCTCCGGGGAAGCACTCAAAGGTGACGATTACAGGCAGGGCTCGAAACACGAGCTGAAAACTCCACGACCAGAGGCACACGAAAGGAAAACGCTCCAATCACTCACTCACTCACTCACTCGCCAGCACCGCAAAAGCGCAGCACCCAGCGCAGCAAAAACAGCTGAGAAATCCCGAGCTCCCGCATAGAACGGGTACGGGTTTAGAATGTTTCGCTCTCGAAAGCTCGCTCTCGTGACACTGTTTCTCTTCCTATCGTGCTCACCAAAGCTTACATAACGCAGCTGTGCTGTGCTCCGCTCTGGAAAGCCAGCTGATTCGGAACGAAACACATACAACCACACGCACCAAGAAGGGTATTGGGTTTCCTCACACACATACACACACTCGCACACGCACACAGTCCTCTGTAAATACCTCACTTAACACCATTTTTCTAACCCAAGGCCCCCGAACAGCGGATGGTTTTGCATTACCTCGCAATGGTTTTATTGTTGCGCTCGGTTTCAACGCGTTTTAGCACGTCCAGCTCGATGTGCTTGATGAGAAATTTTGAAACAAGAAAGCTTCTGATATGATTGTGTCAAATAAAAACAAAACAATTCATGCGTGCAGGACGACATAAAGCAATAAAAACGAGCTCACACACAAACCAATATCCTGCGATTGGTCCTGCAGAATATTCGTGCCCGATAGAGGGAGTGAAAGAGAGACTGTTTGTGTGTGTGTGAGAAAGAGAGACACTGGAAAAGCGTACCACGCGCACGTTCACCGAGAAGGAACCGAGCGAGGGAAAAACATAATGGACTGCTTTATGACCTTCAGTGAAGGAAAACTCATGTAACCTTAAAACACATTTTGTCGAGTGAGCACGGAATAGCGGTGCGTTTGAGTATGGGCCACCGAACCGTAACCGGGCGTGCTTTCCCCTTC